>VWZO01002758.1:377983-425668 GCA_013396975.1 Bucco capensis | reverse complement strand
CCAGATGCAGTACTTTACATTTACCCTTGTTAAATTTCAGTAAGTTTTTCCCTGCCCATGTCTCTAGCCTGTCCAGGTCACTCTGGATGGCAGCACAGCTCCTGGTGTGCCAGCCACTCCTCTAAGCTTGAGATCATCTGCAAACTTGCTGAGGGAACACTCTACCCCTTCATCCAGATCATTGATGAATACATTGAACAGTCCTGGCCCCAGCACTGACCCCTGGTTACTAGAGGATCATTAACAAGTCTGTTGGAGATGCTCTCTCTGGAATTTTGTAACTGCTTTAAAGCCAGCTTGTGCTTACATATTGGGACAGAGTATCTGTAAGACAGAGCCTAGGCCATGGTGTTCAGCTTGTCATTTGAAATAATTGGTGTGATAAATGGATTCTACACAAAATGACATTGTGAGTTTTTAATGAGGAAAACCTGACAGAAACTGATGGCAATTTCAACCTAGAGTTGGTTTTCATTCCAAACTCTAAATACTAAAAATAGGTATGTAAATTCAGAGTCATTGCTAGCATTCAGCATCTTTGATAGACTAAGTCTATGGTGAGTTTATAACTTTTCACCAGAAGGTAGCCAGGCTTTCTCTAAGGATGTTTTTGTAGCACCTTTTCAAGCACCCAATACCCAATACTTCCTTACCCTTTACTGTGTTCTTGCTCTCCTTCCCATGCTTCTCCATAGGGCAATTGATTAATATGCAATATTACTCAGACTGGAAGCAGGTAATAAATACATACATGCTTTCCTTTTACTCAATTTCACTAATATTGACATTAGATTCATTATGTTTTACATCATCCCCATGATCCATTTCTGTTGTTGTTTAAATGGAGACTACCTGCAAATGGCAGTTTGCTTTCAGGAATAATTTACAGTGATGGAAATGTATATAAAAAGCATCCATTTCATTCATGAAGTATTTACACTGCTGGAAAGGCATACTGTTCCCATGAAATAACCACACTGAAACACTTCCAACTCTTAGAGCTTCATAAACATTCTGGCAAGGGCATCCATTAATGCAGTGGAAGTATATTTTCTTTATAAACTGTCTTAGGCCTTCCATCCATCTTGTTGCTTTAGCACATCTACCAGTGTATGAGGAGAAATTTGGAAATGAAAGGAAAAAAGCAACTACCTGTTAGAACAGCTTTTTAGTTACTGTGTTCTTCCAGTGCTTCCTGATCTCTCTGTTTTGAAGATCACTTTTCATGTTAGCAAATGTGTGTTCTTTCTTCTAGTAATGATGCTCCTTTTTTCCTAATAGATAGGCTTTTGTTGACTTTCAGTGCAAAAAGATGTTCCTAAGTGAAGTTGAAGCAGATTTTAACTTTGGGACATAATAAGTCAGAAGAATTTCTTTTAATTTTAGCTTAATATCTTTAATAGTTTTTGGTTTGTAAAGGAAAACAAAATTGTGACTTACAACATACTTCATTGCTGGTGAGAGCCTGTTAAACTCATGTAATAGTGACTTGTTTGTTCAAAGTTAATGCATGATATTATTCTTGTCTGATAAATGTTGTATGGGTGTGTATACACACATCTGCCCACTATTTTTGCCCTGATATTTTTAATATTTAGATTCTCTGAGATTTAAATGCCTCTGGGCTTCTAGTAGTCTCCTTCCATCTAAGAGGTTAAACCTCTGTCCTAAGGACCTCGCTGCCAGCGTCCAAGCTTGCTAGGCCCTGGCAGATGAACCTTAGGACTAAAGGGTGGGTCCAGCTCTGTGCATGCTGTAAATGACTCAAGTGCTGGCAATGACTACATCATTGCTGTAGAGCTGAGGTAACAGTGCAAGCAGAACTAAAATAATTGCTTCAATCATTTCAAATGTTAGGCTTCAAAATAAAATCAGAGGTTTAATTTTGAGTTTCCCAGGTTTCAAGTGTTATTAAGGGGTTTTTTATTTGCTCTTTTAACCCGTAACTAACTAACCTATCTACTCAGACTTACCTTCAGCTTTAATGTCTTTATTTTGCTTCACCTTGGAATGAATATTTCCTACCTCTTAGCTGTGATTTTCAGTAGTGTCTGTCTTTCAGCTAGTGTTTCCTTTGAAACCTTCAAGGTATGCTTCCTTGGCACTCACTTTTTCAGCACAAAACATAATGAAAACTCAAGTGTATTGCAATTGTAGGCCCTGATGCTCCTCTTTACTCTGCTTAGGTGGACCTTTGCATCTATGGAGAGAGTAATTGATGTCAGCAGGGCTCTGCACAGTAGTAGTAGTCTCAGTAGTGGGTCAAATTGCAGGATTGTGGACTTATTACTACTGGCTCTACATTATCCCTTATTATGTAAGATAACTAATAGTTATATTTTAAAGCCTTTCAGTAGACCTGTGGTAGAATAACTTTTCAAATAGGATAAAGCTAGGTGATGGGCAATAAATTAAATTAGAATCAAGATGAGACCATCAAGCCTTGCCACTTCAAGTTGAATTGCTTTGTTAAAATCTGAAAGGAAAAAGCCTTTTGAGTTCACATAGCTACCTCAACTCTTTAACATATAGATAGTAAAATACCATTAGTGCCAGGCTTCTAGAGCCTTTGAGTCTTTCAGTAACGACAAGAGGTGCATATCATGGCACACTACATCCCAGTTAGGTAGTGAGTAAAAGCTTCAATTGGGATTACAATAAAATGAGATTACTCAGAGGAAGTGCAGCACATCAAATTGAATTGAACTGCCAGAGCTGAAAAGCATCCTCTTTACACATTCAGCTAATTTTTTTTGCCAGCTGGTTATTTCTCTATTAACCAAATAGTTGACACTCATGTAGTTCTCTCAAGCTTTAAAGTGTAGGAGATTCTGGGATAACCAATCAACTGAGAAATCCTTTTAATAGTAATGTTAATTCCAGTGAGTCCTGAAGTGTTTTACTGACTATAAGCAGGTTATAAAGGGCAATAACAATTACTTAACTTGCATTTCAGAGGCAGCCACCTTGACAGTGGAATGTGGCACTTCTCAGCCTGTACTGTAACACTGCACATAGCTATGGGATGAGTAGCATAAATACAGTACATTAGGAGGATTACCCAGGCTGGGGTTTGACTGACTGAGTACACAATTTTAACACTTACATTCATACACCTAGCACAATAGAGTCTCAAGAGTAGGATTCATAGCCCTGAAGTTTCTAAGTTAGGCATCTAAATCTGTGCTGAATACCCAGAGCTTCTCGTGGAGGTTTGCTTTGCTTTCAAAGAGCAGCACTCTTGCTCTGTCCATACTCTGTTGTATTTCATGATACCATTGCAGAGGATCATTAGATTCCACCACCTAGACCACACCAGTCTGGATCCTAAGGCTGGAGTCACTCTTTGCCTCCCGTTACAAATTGAGAACCTATTGATGATCACAGGGATGAAGTTTCACCTCACTTGCATTTCAGAGGCAGCCACCTTGACAGTGGAATGTGGCACTTCTCAGCCTGTACTGTAACACTGCACATAGCTATGGGATGAGTAGCATAAATACAGTACATTAGGAGGATTACCCAGGCTGGGGTTGCTCTTTTAACCCGTAACTAACTAACCTATCTACTCAGACTTACCTTCAGCTTTAATGTCTTTATTTTGCTTCACCTTGGAATGAATATTTCCTACCTCTTAGCTGTGATTTTCAGTAGTGTCTGTCTTTCAGCTAGTGTTTCCTTTGAAACCTTCAAGGTATGCTTCCTTGGCACTCACTTTTTCAGCACAAAACATAATGAAAACTCAACTCTAGGTTGAAATTGCCATCAGTTTCTGTCAGGTATTCCTCATTAAAAACTCACAATGTCATTTTACGTAGAACCCATTTATCACCCCAATTAATTCAAATGACAAGCTGAACACCATGGCCTAGGCTCTGTCTTACAGATACTCTGTCCCAATATGTAAGCACAAGCTGGCTTTAAAGCAGTCACAAAATTCCAGAGAGAGCATCTCCAACAGACTTGTTAATGATCCTCTAGTAACCAGGGTTGCTCTTTGGAGGTGCCTGTTTCTCATCATGACTATTGATGGTTGATCAACACTGGCTTAGTTATCTAAGTTTTCGATATGTGAATATTAAGTGAGGTGAAACTTCATCCCTGTGATCATCAATAGGTTCTCAATTTGTAACGGGAGGCAAAGAGTGACTCCAGCCTTAGGATCCAGACTGGTGTGGTCTAGGTGGTGGAATCTAATGATCCTCTGCAATGGTATCATGAAATACAACAGAGTATGGACAGAGCAAGAGTGCTGCTCTTTGAAAGCAAAGGAAACTGTACAAAGGTTCACCATATATTTCAATGTCAGAAAGTTCTCCTGTGGTTTGTCCTTTTGGGTGTTAACTGATAGGTAAAGACTGCCAGGGATAATTTTGCAATTTTGGTAATGGTTGCCCAGCAGTGAGAGGTACTTGTGATGGAGGGCTTTGGATTACTTGGTATTAACCTGAATTGCCTTGGAGTCTGTAGGGATAACCTTCAAAATATACAGGGGAGAAATTTCTTTCATAACCTGTTTTTCTGCAATTTTTTAAATTGTTCTTGTCTGGAAAGTTTAATCTTTAATGACCTAGAGATGACTCATAAATCATCTTTTATGTATGTATTTATAAGTTCTGCAAACATTTTTATCCATGGCTCAGAGCAGCATAATTCCCTGACTCCTAAAATACATTTCCTGAGGAAGCAAAATCAAGTTCTGAATGCAATGCTAGCAAAAGGATCCAGAGGTAAAAATGTGAAACTGCTTCACAGGAGAAGACTGCAACTCATTCCAGATCAGAAAACAAGAAAATATTAACAGTCATTCATTAAATTGACTTAACCATTCTTCCCACCCCTAAAATTCCATGCTCAGCCATAAGCATTCAAACTGGGGTTAACAATGATAAAAACATAGCAGTAATGCTCCTTTTTCTATTTGTAGCACTTTCCATTTGATATTCACTTTCTTTTGTGCATTACTTTCTTTTTATACATTCTTCTTTCTCTTCCCCCTCTTCCTTTTATTACCATTTTCTTGCTTCTTTTTTCATTCTGAAGCCCTCCCCAAAAAACCCCAAAGCCATAGAATAGCATTATTGCTGAAATGAAACCATTCAGTACAGAAGAGTTGCAAACAGAAGCTTAGATTCTGAAGTCTGCTGCAGGGATTTGACTGGACAGGCCAAGTCATCTTTTGTTTTGAAACACTTTAGAAGAGAATATAAGGGAAAGAATTCATTTGGAAGTTATTTGTAATATATGAGATTAATGTTAAACTTTCTTCATTTTCACCTGTGAAGAGACAATGTTAAAGTCTTCCCTCTTGTTTCCCCCAACATCTCACCAACTAGGTTCTTTAAAGTAGCTTAAGCCACAATTAGGTTATAAGTCCCTATATTTTCAGACTGTGTAAAAGCATAGGTGCTTCTTTCAGAGTCATGTGCACTTTCATCTGTTTGCTGCTTCTTGTTGCTTATCTGTTTGTTCCAAGTTCTACTTTTTTAATTAAAATAGTCCTGCTTTTTCTTCTTTTCACAGTTGACAATATGATCTGATAATATCAGTTTATTTTTTATAAGAACCATGATGAATAGAGATTGTTACCTTTGTATTTTAAAATCATGTCAGTATCTCTGGAGTTTGTGTTTATTCCTGGATGCACTAGAGAAAGAAAAGCCTCTTGGGTATCTCCTGTGTGTTTTGGTCTCAGGTGCTTTCTGACTATAGTCTTATCTTATCCTTCAGTAGTGAAAGGCTGGGGAGGCACATTCAAACAGCATGTGAGTTCTTCTCTTCCTAAAGAGAAGTCAAACCTATTGTTTTGAGAGGATTGGCAAAATTCATGTGCCTGCTTTGGGCTTGTTGAATACTATCCTTCTGACCAAACTCCCAAGAGGTGTTGGGGGCATTTGGTGTAGAAGGCTGTACATAGGTTTTTATTGAGTCCTGGGGGTTCAATGTTGCATGTTACAGAAAAACACATCTAGCCAAAGTCATTAGAAAATGGAAATACTGAAATCCTAAAACTGACAAGAGCAGCTGTTATTTTGTGACAATCTCTGAGAAAAGCTGGTTTTATTGAAAAGCATAGCTTGAGTGGCTTGTGGGTGTTGCAAATACCTTGTGTCTCTTTTTTGTTTCAGATAAACAAAAGGAAAATGAAAAGTTAAGAGAATCTCTTTCCAAAAAGAATGCAATCATTGAACATCTTCATGAGGATTATGAACACATCAAGAGAGAAAATGAAAGGTTGCAAAAACAAATTGGCCAACAGGAAGATGAAATCAGATATCTGACATGTCAGATTTATAGCAGTCGTAATGAATTAAACAGGTATGGATTCTGTCCACATTTAGACATTTATCTAGAGCAGCAAATTATCAATGTGACAGGCATGTGTTTAGCTATAGCCATTAACATTAATGAGGTGCATAGATGTATTCAAGAGGCAAGGGAAGAATTATGGAGGAAAGGGGAATAGATTTTGGATTTTGAAACAGAATATAGGAATTTGACTTTTAACTGAACAGTTTATTGGCACTTAACAGGTTGCAAACAGAAGTTAACATGAAGCAGCATCAGCTGTCAGAGAAAGAGACATTACTGCAGTCACTCCGAACTGAGATCAAGGTTTATGAAAAGCTGGAAAAAGCAGAAAGGAAGAGGACAGGTATAAATGCACAGTTGTGTCTATACTCTTAGACCTTGCAACTCTTTCCTCTCTGAATGCCATCTTGTCAAAGGATTGTAGGGCTAGGTCACTATTTCTTTCTTTCTAATTGTGTCTGCTAAGCAAAGTGGAACTGACAACCTGATGATAAAAATACTGCTTTTTACTTAGGAGTGGAGCTGGGAGGTTGAGTACCTAAAGGGAACTTCCAAGCAGGCTGCAGAGGGCCTGTTTGCAAAGGCCTGCAGTGAAAGGACAAGGGGCAATGGTTTTAAATTGAAGAGGAGTAGATTTAAACTGGACATTAGGAAGAAGTTCCTCACCACAAGGGTGGTAGAACACTGGCCCAGGTTGCCCAGGGAGGTGGTTGAGTTCCCATCCCTGGAGGCATTCCAGGTGAGGCTTGCCAGGGCTCTGGGCAAGCTGCTCTAGTTGGGGATGTCCCTGGCCACTGCAGGGGGGTTGGACTAGATGAGCTCCAGAGCTCCCTTCCAACCCAAACCATTCTAGGATTCTATGTGTGGTAAGTTTTGACTAGGCACACCCAGCCAAGTTTCCTTTATCTTTTTAGCTAAGCTAAAAACAAATATTGCAGCTTCAGTGGCTCAGGGTGGATAAGTTTCATGGGGATCTTAGATGTTTACTTGTCATCTAAATACATGCTGCTGAATCCACACAGGTAGTGCTTGACTCGGGTAGCTTATGCTTGCTTGTCTGAATATGAGGGTAATGTCTTCTCCCTAGGCTGGGGAGAAGTGCTGTCCTGTTGGCTTTTCTGTCACTAAAGGTGAAGGGTAGGAATAAGACTCACATGAGTTCTTCCTCCCACTTTTAAGGAAGCTATACTAGCACATACCTGTTGGTATGGTTAGGTAACAAAGTGGGATGCTGTTCCTTGCTGCATGCCCATTACAGGATCCAGCAAATTTCCTGTTGTAAGTTCTTGTAAAAGTTGGGTTTTTAAAATGTCTTTTCCTTCCTGCTACTGTAATGTGTTGTGCCTAGCTGCAGCAGCAGAACCCTGTTGGCATAAGGCTTTAAGCCAGAGCTGGCTCAGGGATGGAGTTAAGTCTCCTTGCAGAACTGGTAATGTAATTAGAGTAGCAGCACCTTCCTCATGCAGTTGAACCCCTTCCCACTGTCTGGAGCACAGTTTGATTTCAGCATAAAAGAATACATGGTGTTGTTTGTACACTGACCTCCTTTTATGAAGAGATGAATATAGCCCTTGCTTTTTGCAGGTTCAGATTTGTTCTTCTGGTTGCCAGGTGATCACTATTGTCCTTTTTCTTCTGTGTATGAAATTAAACTCACAATTCTACACCATCCCTCCTCCACACTCTGACATCACCCATTCCTTTGTCTTTCCCCAGACTGTGCATTAATGCACTTCAACTTTTGTAAAGCCTCTTCGTTCTGTTTATTATTTTTTTTGTTGTTTTGGCTTGAGACTTATTAGCTCTTGTGGACAAACTGGAAAATTATTTTTGCCTCTTTAGATTTTTTTGAGGGTAGAAGCAATGAAGGTGTTCTTTTATTGTCCAACCATTCTTACTGCTTTCTCTAGTTAATTCTTACTATTGAGGGTAATGCTGGCTATCATTTCCTTGCTCAGCATTCTGGTAGTGGCTAATATTATTTTAATTGTTAAAATCTTACTTGTTTCTTTTGAAATTGCCTCAGATCCCAGATGTGATGCATCAGAAGAATTCAGAAAAGATCAGCTCAATCCACTTGATGTAGGGGAGCTGTTGGCTGAAATACAGAGTCTGCAAGTGCAGCTCGAGAGGAGCATGGAGATCAACATGTCTTTGCATGAAAAGTTAGAGGAAATGCTTGCCAAAGAGAAGAGAGAGGAGATGGGATCAGTGTCAGCTGGGAATATTAACTGCCGTTACAAACAGGAATCTCTGCATTCTGCAGGAATGAATGGTACTGTGCCATGCATGTTTCTGTTACACCATAGAACCTATGCTTTGCTCTTTAAAGATGCTCTTAAAGCCCTTCTACAACATCAGCTCTATGTTTAGGATCCATTTCCTTTTAGATCCATTTCCTGTTAGAGCTCTTAGTGCCTGGGGAGGTGGGATGCCCAGTGCACTGTCTTGTAGCCTCCAGCTGTCACTTTGCCTTCAAGACAGGCATTTGCAGGCAGTCTCTGGGATGGAAAGGTTGCCTACATTAAACTGACATAAATTTTGCTTACCTGGAGGTTCTTTTTTAATGCAGAGCTCTATAGTGTTTGCTAAAGGTGACTATGTATTACTCAAGAGTGATCAATAAGTGCACTAAATGGTCCTTGTATAAATCACTTGTCCCCTTTTTGCCCTTGAGGAATATTTTGCCTTTATTTCAATCACTGTTAAGTGATATTGTTTTAGCAAATCAGAGAAAATGTAGTGTTTACGAGCAGGGTTAGATGATTGTCTCAATATAGATGTACATGGGATACAGAGGGCACAAAAATGCTCTTCCTTGCTGCTGAAGTGCTCTGCATAGTAACAGCTTTCCATAATTCCAGCATATAGACACTTCTCCTACTGCCTGTACATGGTGTTAGGAGAGCCAATAATAATGGGGCCTTTGGGGTCCATACACTTCACCTGAACTTGCCTCCTGAAATCTTATGCAGCACCAGCCAGAGGATTAGTGTGAGAGCTCATGAGATGCAATAGTTTTGGAGGGTTTTTTTAACCACCTTCTTTTGTGGGATATCCAATCAGAATCATCCTTGAGATGAAATACATACTGAGCATAACTCTGCCATTCCCTATACAAGTGAGATGCTGAATGTGGCAAATAACATTTACAGGTTGCTACCATTTTCTGTGTAGGTTATACTTATATACTAATTATATAGTGTATACTTATACACTAAATTAGTCCTGTGCTCCATATAGGGGATGGTTCCTTTAGGGCCAGTCATGATCAAGCAAGTGTGGAACAGCTGTTGTAGGGAACAGTGTACCACCAGTATCCCTAAAATGCATTTGCTCCTGGTTAGTTTCCAGGTAAAATCCTAGTTGCTTTTGATCTGCATCAGGTAGAGTAGATCAGAGCTGGAGAAGCTCATTATTTCCTTAAGAAAATGGTGAGTGGAATTCTGAGAATGTCATCAACTGAATTTGTTAGCTTTGTAGATGTATTGTGGTTATTCTTTACTCGCAGGTTCTTAGGGAGTTTGGAAGGTCTAAAGAGGAAGAATATAGGTATGATCTTTAGTATGGTATAAGATGTGGAGTGTGTCATACTTTTTGTGGAGTTAATGGGAAGCTTACATTTGTTGATTAAAATACATCCTCATGAAGATATTTTAGATTTTCTGACTTGGGAGATATCCTGAACCTTGGATAGATGCTAAGAAGATATAGGTAAATAGTCAAGCTATGTGGCATGGTACTAAAAAAATCAGCTGTGCTTCCCTTCTTCCTGAAGGGAGACAAGTGCAGCATTGGCAAAAAGAGGGAGCAGAAGTAGAGCTAGGAAGGTTTTCTTTAATGCTTGTTAACTTCTACTGATATACTTACTCTTCCTTGTCTTGTTTTTCTACATAGAAAATCTTTGCAAGTGCCCTGCTGCCAGCAGAAACATTTGTGAGCTGCAGAAGCATGGACATTGCATCTCACTGGCAAAACCAGGTACATCCAAAAGTATTTTAATGATGATAAGACTAAGGGGAGGAGACCTCATTGCTGTATGCAGCATCCTCATGAGGGGTAGCAGTGGGGTAGGCACCAACCTCTTCACTCTTGTGGGCAGTGATAGGACTAGGGGAAACAGAATCAAGTTGAGCTGGGGAAGATTTAGGCTAGATAGTATCACAGTATCCCAGTATGTCAGGGTTTGGAAGGGCCCTAGAAAGATCATCTAGTGCAACCCCCCTGCCAGAGCAGCATCACCTAGACCAGCTCATGCAGCAATGTGTCCAGGCAGCTCTGCAATGGCTCCAGACAAGGAGACTCCACAGGCTCCTGGGCAGCCTGGTCCAGTGCTCTGGCATCTGCACTGCAAACAAGTTCCTCCTCATGTTAATACTAAAACTCCTGTGGTCCAGCTTGCTCCCATTCCCTCTTGTCCTACTATTGGATGCCATTGAGAAGATCCTGGCTCCCTCCTCCTGACACTCACCCTTAACATATATAGGTTTTTTTCCCAGAGAGTGGTAGGGCTCTGGAACAGCCTCCATAGGGCAGTAGTCATGGCACCAAGCGTGATGGAGTTCAGGAAGTGCTTGGACACTGCTCTCAGCCATATGGTGTGACTCTTGGGGTGTCCAGTGTAGGACCAGGAGTTAGACTTGAGGATCCTTATGGGTCCCTTCCAACTTGAGCTATTCTGTGTTACCAGTGTCTCAGCCTTGGTGTTTAAGAGAAGGCTAGTGTCACTTAGTTCTACCTGTAAGGATAAAACAGATTCTTTTATGTGTCACAGGTACACAGTCAGCCTCTAAAGATGCTTTAGACAGTGCTTCGCAGAGCAGCAGCACTTCATCATGCAGCACAGTGTGCACCCCTCGCCTCGTGCCCGGCCACCGCATGTGGGCAGACAAGAACGGGAGACACGTGCTTGGCTTGATTGAGGATTACAATGCTCTGAGGAAACAGATTGCAGAGGGACAGCAAGTTTTGGCAGAAACAGAGATTATTGTACGAGAGGTCACTGGTACGAAGCTGCAGGAGCTTGGAATGAAGGTAAGCAGTGAAAGGGCTTCAAGGATGGAGCGTTTTACCTAGAGGTGCAAAATGAAGAGGTTATGAAAGCAAACAAGTAGGTTAATGCTGCAGCAAGCACCATTAACTGAATAACTCTGCTAGGATGCCTCAGCCTTAGCAGCCCAAGTCTCATCTAGATGCAGGCACCTATTTGTGATTCTGGGTTAATGAAGCTACAGATAAGTTAGTTAATTCTGGTCCTTTAATAAGCAATCTCATTTTTACTTGCAACTTGAAATTGCTTTTACTATGGAAAATGGTGATTGCCATGCTGGAAGCGATTAAAAAAAAGCCAAACCAAAACAACAACAAAACTAAGATGCTTTAGAAAGGGCTTGAACTAGGGGCATGTATCACTAACCTAAGGATAAAAATAATTTAGGAGATTTTCTTGTAACAAAGTCCTGGGATAAACCCAGGAAATATGAGACAGTTCAAAGAAATCTGATATCCAGCTGGTAGTTATTTGTATTCAGCCTGTTAATAACACCAGGTGATAACTGTACATTAATGATTGATGTATGCTAATGAGGCTTGTTTCATATTAGAGAAGCTTTTTAATATTTTTCCACTTCCTGGTGTTAGTTGAACACTTTAGCAGTATCAGTAGCCAGTCTAGAAACTTGAATATCTTATCTATGATCAAATATTGTCTTCTAAGACATAGTGTATCATCCTTTCTGCAGCATGGGTGGCACTGGTATCAAGTCATTGTGCTTTTGCTGTAGTCTTAATAATTCTGAAACCAATAAAATGCTTTGTATTGAATAATGTCAATCCTTTTCCTCTAGAATCAGGAAAACAAACAGTGTTTACTTATGCTATTTTTTTCTTTCTTAATATTGTTCATTTCTGGACACAGTTAATGATAGGGTGGATTGAAAAAGACAAAGCTACCTCCAAACTTCAACATAAGGCAAGGATCCATCTGTACTTGTCTGTGGCAGCTAATAAGGAACTAAAACTTAACCTACAACAGAAAAATCTTGGATCAGGCATTTAGAATAACATGCCAGTGGTAAAAATAATGAAACATTGCTATGGAAGGTGCTCAGAGACACTGTTACTGGAGGTGCTTTTAAGAACAAATGAGATGAATGTTTGAGAAATTACCTGTAATGCTTTCCTGCCTTGGAGTGGGAAGGGAAATCCCTGACTAATGGAAGTCCTTTCCATTCCTGTGGTTCTGTGACAATATAAATGTAGAAACCATGCTCACTGCCATTTCAAACCAGAAAGCCATAACTGCATGGATAAACTTGCAGTGCTTCTTGTTTTGCTTATATATGGTAAAGCTATTGAAGATTCAGTCTTCAATTCTGAAATTCTTTTTGTGATATCACATGTGTGCTCACACAGTAAAATGGTGTTTGAATGACACTTAAGGCTTTCTGAAGTATCATATATTTTCAAATGACCTAGTTAAGTTAGTGATAATGACTGAAAAAGTAATCTCTCTAAGTTTTTAACTTGTTTTGTTGGTGTAAAGATAAAAGCAGCAAGTTCCACAATTTTGCAGTTTCCTATCAAGCTTTACATCACTGAAGTTTCAGACTACTTAGCAAATGGGATATTTTATGTGACAGGAGAGTTCTGGTTAGATAACAATGCTAAATAAGTATTCAAATGATGTGCTGAATGGGCCAGGAACTGTGAATGCTTTTCTTTCATTACCCTGCCCCCTTCTGTATCACTATTGCTTTGGTAACTCATTTGCTCCCTTTGCATTCTTTCCTCCTTTATTTCACATTTATGCAATTTCTTCAATTTGGTTTTCTCATCTGTCAGCAGAGGAAAACATTTTATGTGTGTCCTGATAGTTATTTTAGCATTAAATGCAACAGTTTAAAGGGTCTGCTAAGGAAGAAATATCTATATTGCTTAAATTGATGTCTGTAATCATTTGACTTTCAAATAGCATGACATGAAATGCAAATAGAGAAAGAAGAGAATTGCCAGCTATTACCATGTGGCATAGCAAATCTAGTAAATATAATCTATTATTAATCATGGGTATTGATTAGGATAAATCCCCTCCCTCTCTGAAATTCTCAGATAATGCATAATTCAGTAGTCTTTGTAAACTAACAAATTAGCTTTTGTGGCACACAGTAGCTGTGTGCATCACCTGAAATATGAAATCATACCAACTTGATTTAAACCATTAATTAAGATTACATTTTCATAATGTTTTAAGGAAAAAATAGAACATGTCTGTAATCTCCTGATCCAGGTACCAGAGCAGGCATCACTGCATAGTTTTTCCACAAGTGTTCACAGGCTCCAGCAGATTTTAGAAGAGGCTGCATGCTTGCTGAAACTCCTCTGGAGAGTTTCCCTTCCCCTGAAGGCTGCACATGGTACTACTCCTGGCACTCAGGTACTCCTAGGCTTCATTCTGGCTTTTGGGGGGTTTTGTTGGTGTGAGGGTTAGTTGGTTTGGTGTGGTTTTTGTTTGGTTTGGGTTTTTTCCCCCAGATGTTGTAATGTGTCAAGGAACATGCACCAGTTAGGAACATGTCATTCAGGAAAATCTTTTGGAAGGCATGACCCTAGGCTGCCCAGTCTTTGAGCACATGCATTTAGTTGCCTCTCCTCACTCACTGAAGCCTCAGGCTGAGTGTGTGCTGGATTTCTCTGCTGATCACATTGTATGCCAGGGTGTATTTTTACACAATATATTATAGATGTACTCTGCAACCATGGTACAGGATTTCAGGAAACCTAGGCAGGTGGCAGACATTCCATTGCAACAAGAAAAGCTTTGGATTCCCTGTTATAGAACCAAATTCAATTTGATTATGTGTATACCAGTAACAACAGAACCTTCAGCAGCTCTGATGTAATCTGAGCTACATTTTCCTTTTCCATTTGTGATGCCTAAGCTGTAAAATAGGATGCTTTTTTAAGTGTGACAAAGCCTGGAGACAAGTTTTAGAACATTTTAACTAAAAAGGATTGCACTATGCAAATGAATGGAAGTGAACTGAATGAGGAATGAAATATCTATACTGGCATAATACCACCACTCAGTAAAGAAACTGTTTCAAACTCTGGCTTTAAAAATAAATCTCAACTGTTTTCACTGAGGCTTTTGTATTTGTTTCTTAAGGGAGGCAAGGTAGTGCTGGGGAAAAAAGCAACTTTAGGAAAGTAAACACTTTATATACTGTTTTAATAGCATTTTTATTGTTACTTTCTGGCATCCTTAAATATATAAAATCACAAAAGCATTAAGAATGAACTGTGCTGTCTAGTATACTTCAATGATGTTTCAGATCCCTATTTGGGATGTCTTGACAAGTGTGTGTACTTCCACTTTTATCCTTGTGTGTGTGTGTATATACATACATTCTTTATAGCTAGCTATATAGTGTATGTGTGATGCTTCTAATGCTTTACTGTCATAGTGATCCAAACCTTCTTGATCTGGATCAGTCACTTCTCAAAATGTGACCTAAATGTGTGTGGGATCTGAGTTCCCAGGACTGCACCTAATTAGAGTCTGATAGAAAATGTTCTGTAGTTCCTTATCCAACATCTTGAGATCTTAAGGACATTAGATTGCTTCTGATGTCTTAAATATAGTCTATGAAAAAGTATCTTTTGAAGCTTGATTTTAAAAGATACTGAGCATTCAGTGCCTTCTCTTCAGCCACACAAGAGTTTGAGCAGTCAGTGCTCCTGAAGAGCTAATTGCTAGAGGTGAATTCCAGAAGATACTATCAGTTCACAAGTGGCTTCATAACAGAAAAAATGGACAAGCTTAAATTTGCATGAGGATCCAGATCAGTGATGCCAGCAGACCTTCTCAGGGCTACTTGTGACCATTACTTAGTTGCAATTGGTGATGAAAACTGAACCTTAAATAATGATAGTGTCAAATAATTTTGTACTAAACCTGCCCAGTCATTTGTACAATGCCTTTTAGCTCTTTGTTGAAGGTAGCATCAGCTATTAACAGAGCACTGCAGAGGGAAGCTGGAAGTTGTGAACCAGGCAGACAGGATATTTGCTGTTCTCATAGCACTGCCTGCCTTGTATTTTCTAGTTGATGGGGCGAAAAATAGAAGAGAGGAATGGAAGTTTAAAACCAAACACAGGCACTGGTTTTAAGACTTCTGTCAGAGTAGCAGAAAAATTAATTGCACTAAAAGCCAGCTAAGAATTGCAGTTGTCTCCTGGCACATGTCATGGAATCATATGTCATTGGGGATGTGAATGTGGAAGCACAGGCACCCCGGGAGGTTTCACTCCTTTAAGTTATTCATACTCTAAGGAAGCTTGAGGGCTCTTGTGCAAGAGTATTTAGCAATTCCCAATGTACAAATACTTTTATATAATACTTTAATAGTGTTTTCTTCTCTCAATTTAGGATGAAGGAATGAAAGCAGAAATCCTTAGATTACGTAGGAAACTGTCTGAGCAAGACAAGCTGTTACACAGCACAGTGAAACACTTGCACTTCACAAACCAGCTGAAGGAAAACATGGAGAAGATTATCATTGGCCAGTGTAAGTGTGTGTTTTATTTCTGGTTGTTATTATTTCTGTAGTCTGTAGCTTCCTCTGAAATTGGGGAAACAACAGAATGAGTATAGGGACCTGTTCTTTTTGTCAGTGCTCTGCCCCAGCCTGAGAAGTACAAGAGAGCAGAAGGCTCAGAACAAGGGAAAAGAAGCTTACTATGAGTCATTTTTAAAATACAAATTAGGATATGCTGTGAACTGATATTTTACCCTTAGTGGCCATATCTAGAAAATGGTCTGGAAAGATGCAAAACAAGTGGGACATGGACTGCACTGTAGCTGTGTTAAGCCAGGTGTCTGTACAGAGATCCATCTCTTCTGCTCTAGAATTTAATCACTCATCAGAAGAGATTTGAATGGAGCTAATCTCTTCTCTACCTTTGTGCAATGTGTCTATTGCAGGAGGAGGATTTAATTTTCTGTCCTTACTCTATCCTTACCCTCACCTCAGAGGTGGAACTAAATGACCCATTAGGCTATGCTGGAACAGCACTTGTGTTATCAATAGTTTCTCTAGACTCTAAAATGTTACACATCATACAAAGCTATGAAAATAGCCATTGTACTCTAAGTTAGTGAAGCCATTTCAATGCAGTGTAAAGGGATAAATGTTATTTTGCTTCATAGCCTGTAATTTTTCTATCTAAGGTACATGTATCTTCTGCCTGCAGATTTTTTCTTTAAAGCATTTATGTGCTAGTTTTTGGTCACTTCTTTCAGTAATGTTGCATTAAATCATGTACAATTTACCTATGTTAAATTCAAAATTATGGTTTGTTTAGATTTTAAAGTTAAACAGCTCAATTTAGGCTTGTTATATAAGAATCAAAGCTATTCTGTTGTGTCTGTCCTAATAGTATCCCTGGGGTAGATTTACTGGTTTTGTTTGGTCAGTTGCTAGTTCCAGTGACATCTCAGACACACCAGGTAATTTCAGTGTGGCTGGGAAGAGTATAAATCAATAGAGTTTATACCATTATGGCCAAAATGGTATCCCCACAGCCACTCCACCCACCTATACTTTCTGAAAGAGAACAGTACATCTCCCCCTTCTTCTACTCACTCCTTTTCAGGGCATTCAACCTCCTCTGAACTAGGTCCTAATAAAATTGAGCCTGCATTTTCTGACATCTCCTTTAATGCAAAGTACTGCCTGGCTAGCAGCAGCTTCACTGTTAGTGTCATATCCTCTACATTCTCTTCATGTACTGAATTTAATATTCTTGATTTAGAAAAATCTAGTTTGCCAAGTGAAATGAATTTACTAGCAGAGTTCTTTATAAGCAGAGAGCACTCTGCTGCACAGGAAGACCTAGATGGGATTTTCTGTGAGTTTCATTGATTATGGGAATTAGGGATGTCAAGTTACCATTGCCTTAAAGAGCAATTTCAGAGAAGTTTCTAAACTGCATCTCTACACAAATTCCTGACCAAACATACAACAAAACTGGTAGATCATATGAAGCTACTGGATGGTGTTAGGATGCTTACACTGGTTTTGGATGTTTCTTCCCTTTTCCTTTTTGCTAGTAAGAAAGTGAAGGCATTGCAGTAGGTGACCTTGTCTGCCTTCACTCTCCAAACAACCTCTTAGCTGGCCACTCTACTGAGGATAGTCAGGTTCCCTCTGCTATTTATTTGAACATTCCTAAATATAGTTGGAGGCAGAGACTGGAACATTCTTGTGGCTCAGAGTCTTCTGTGTGCTTTCTCTGGCAAGAGAACTCATTGCTTATAAACCTCATCTGAACCTCTGAACATGTAACAATGCAGTGCCAAATTGCAGTATTCTGCCAAGGGTATAATTATCTCATGACAGCTATACCCTTGGAGTTGTTGGGTTCTTATTACTGTAATGCAAAATCTTCATTATTGTTAAATTGTTTATTTTTTGAGGCTGGAATATTAAATTGGTACTTGTGAATGGTATTTTTCAGCAGTCATGGAGCTGACACAGTTTAGAGAATCCTATAGTTAACCTGACATTTCTAAATATCAGTTTTGTTTAGAAGCATCCCCTCCACTTTCCAAGGTCTCATGCTGTCCCCACAGAGGCAGACTAGCTGGAAGAATACAGAAAACTTGGAATCCTTCAGAGCAAGCCACTGACATGATTTCCCCTAAGCATATATAGGTTGCTTTGTCCTTGAACTGCTGGAGGAGCTGGCTGACTACTTGTGCCATCTGTCCTCTTCCCAGCCTCTCATCCCCTAGAACCTCTTCACTGCATAATTTTTTCTCCCCCTC
The DNA here is from genome assembly GCA_013396975.1 of Bucco capensis. Classification (NCBI taxonomy): domain Eukaryota; kingdom Metazoa; phylum Chordata; class Aves; order Piciformes; family Bucconidae; genus Bucco; species Bucco capensis. The sequence continues at coordinate 407,526 of VWZO01002758.1, read as the reverse complement.
CTGCTACCTACCCCAGCCCAAGTAGGCAACTAATAGATCAAATTGTAGTTAGATGATGCACCAGCTCTCTTTAGAATTAACAGAGTCTTCCTTTGCTGACTCAGATCAAGGGAATGAGGTTATTGGTATTGCAGGGGAAGGTTCATGTCTGTGATGCTAAAGGCAGTGATGAGCTGTGTGTGTTTTCACATGTGTCATTCTTGGGATGGTAGAAAAGCTTTTCAAAGCACTTCCCTGATGGTTAGATTTGAAAAGCAGGTGATGTGCTAGATGGGACATAGGCCATAGGTAGGAAATGGCATTCTGGTGGTGGCATGGCTTCAGACCTGCCCTGTGGTCCTGACTGATGACTCCTGCTCCTCCCTAACTCTTCTTGTACAGCATGGCCTCTTCATCTTGGGTTATTGCAGCTGGAGTTTTGTACATCAGCCAGAGCTCAGGAGGGAGGAACAGCTCTGGATTTGGCTGAGAGCTGCAGTGGTAGTAGGGAGCTGTGTGATAGCCTGGTCACTTCCCCTTGTGTGGGCATGAGTTCGTATGTTATTTAATAGTTGGTCATAAGACGTGAATACAGGGACTAGAGAAAGAGTGTGTAATATTCTTTTTAATCCCCTCTTTTTTTCCAGTGGTTTTGACTCATGGTGTCTTGAAGAAGGCTAGAGAAAACCTGGAAGTAAGTGACATTTTTGCTTGCATTGAGTTCCTTGGTTTATCTTCATTAGCAAATATGCATCATTGTGTCAGTAGCATTGTGCAGAATCAGTCTGACTCGCTTTAGGTTTGCTGCCTAGTCAAGTCTGGGTGACAGCAGTTTAGTGTGATAAATACTGTGCAAGGTTTGATGTTTGAATTAGAGTGTTATGGCTCACCATGTAAACAGATAATCCCTTTCCTTTCTGATGCTTTCCCTAGATTAACATTCCTCTCTGCCATTTTCCAGTAGTCCAATAACCTGTCTACTGCCCAGGTTCACAAAATCACCTTGTTGAAAGCTTGCCTACGAGTTTGCTAATAACTGGTGGTGCTTTTCTTTTAAATATAGTCCCTACAGGCAAAGCTTTTGCAAACAGCCATTTGCTAATGCAATGTATTAAATTAGTTTGAGTGTTTAAGTAATCACTGTTCCAGTTTGATTTCTCCCAGAAGGATGTAATACATTTCTTGACTGCTAAATCCCATCCTTCTCCTCGTGCCACTCCACTCTGACTGATTGTGCATTTCCCAGCCCCTTCTTAAGTTTTCCTCTAACCTTTTCCATGACTCTTTTCTCCTTTACCCTCCTGAGCAGTGCTTTCTGGAACACATCTCCATGCAGCTGCTGTACTGGTGCCTTGGCCCTACCTGAGTTAGAAAGTGATGACATAAAAAAAAGTGTCTTTCTGCTTACAGAAGCCTTATCATGTTCACTTGAAGATCTGCTGAACACAGAAGCTCTGATTTGGAGAGCCTTTTCCAGCATTATGGTCCAGAAGAAGGGACAAATTGTGTTCAGTTCAAGTACTGTAAAATAATAATTTCTGTTTCTCTAACCAGGTCCCAGCAGCTGAGAATCAAAAATCACCTTCCTGTAGCAGCAAATCCAGGATGCTCTGAAGGAGAAAGTTCTGCTCCTGGAGACAGGTCCTGTGACTGTTGTTTGCTTCCTTATGCCTTACTATTTGTTGATGGAAAAAATGTTTGACTCTCTGACCAAAAAAAAAAAAAGGGGGCAAAAAATGAAACAAATGTTTTTGTAAATAAGTTATTTAACATTGTTCTGTAATGGCAAAGATGTTTTTACTGTTTATTACTGCAGCAAGGTACTGGAGGTGTTGAAGAAAAAAAAAACAGATTTTTTTAAGTTTGTCTTAACTTTATATTTGTATTTGTCATGTTATAAAAACTATTTGTTGTAGAGTCAAGCAGGTCCTGAAAGAACCAGGACTGTGCTCCACCTTTCAAACTGCTCCTGGCTACTTACTGCTAAAAGAATGGAGATGGGAAAAGGAAGAACAAATTCTGCCAGTTGTTTTGTAGCTATGTGAGAAAGCCACTACTATTTTAAAGCATTTTAAAATGTCTGAAAGTTGTCTCCTCCTGAGCTTTCTTACTGCCCTGTTAGAAACTGAGACTGTGGCTAGCTCTGAACTGTGGTAGAGACAATTAAAACAAATAATCACCACTGTGTCTGTGTTCCTTTGTTCAAAGCAGCAGCCATGGGGCACACCACACAGAAATAGGCTGGGGCTTAGATAAGTAGACTGCTAACCCTTGGTCAGATCCTGAAGCTGTAGCTCAATCGGGCGGGAAATTGGCAGGGTTTTGTGGCGGGAATTTCGTTGGGATTTTGTGGCGGGAATTTCGTTGAGATTTTGTGGCGGGAATTTCGTTGGGATTTTGGCGGTACTTTGTCGGATTTCTGGCGGCAATTGGTGAGTTTTTGGTGGACTCTTTAGTGGATCCTTGGCAGGTTTTAGCAGTTTTTTTGTGGATTTTGGTGCAATTTGATGTTGGAGAGAGAAAAGAAAGAGGGGAGAGGAAGAGAGAAGAGAGAAATGGAGGAGAAAGAAAAGGAAGGTGAGAAAGGGAGGAGAGAAGAAAAGAGAGTGAGAGAGAAAGAAACAGCGAGAAGAAAAGAGAGGTAAGAAAAGAGGGGGAAGGGAAAAAGCACGAGAGAAAGATATTCCATACTGCCCCACAGCCATTTTGCATGTAAGTTGACCAAAACCAACACCAAGCCAGGCATTGTTTGGGTCCCTGGTGGGATCTGCTTTCTGTACCTTCACAGCCATGTGCCTCCTCTGAAGTGTGACAATGGATTTGATGGGATATCCCAGAGCCTTCCTGGAGCTGTCACGCTCTAAGAAATACAGTGTGCTTTGGAGCTCCCAACCTCCAGTTCTCACCTGAGCTGGCCTGAACCTCCATCTCAAGTTAGAGCTGGATGGCTGCCCAGTTAACTGGAGCTCTAGTCCTTCAGGTGACAGGGAAGCTCAGTCACAACAGACCCTTGGCTGTAGCTGACAGCAGAGGGAGGAGGCAAATCATTTGTCTGGATTAGAGACAGATGCCAGAAAAATTGGCAAAGTTAAAAATAAACTGCAAATTGGAAGAAGGAGAGGTAAGGGAAGAGCATGCAAAGTTGTTCTTCAGTCTCTTCACATATGATTGTCCTCACAGCTCACTAAAAACATCAAGTTAATTTTACTAAGTAGCTAAATTATAGACACTCAGCTGTAATCAGATTCTGCTATACGTTTCAACTTTCCAAATTAATCATCCTACAGTTTTTGAGTTATAACACCTGAAGGAAACAGCTGTACATCTATATATAGTACAGCTAGCTCTTGGTCTTCTCACACTCTTCCCCCACCCCACACACCACAAAATAAAGAAACAATAAAATGTTTCCTTTTCCAGAACTGATTTCCCACTTCTTAACAGTCTAACAGTCCCTGCTGTGCTCTCTCAGAGCTCTTCTCACCCCTTGTTCTTCTCCATCAGCTTCAATTGCTGCATCCAGGTCAGAGGATGTGCCTGGACCTGTGCTGAGCAGGTCAAGGAGACACACTCAATACTGAGATGTGCTTAAAGGGGGGAAAAATAAGCAGTATATCATTATTACCTCTTTAAAACCAGATGATCCTACAAGACCAAAGTATTTCATCTCCAACCCAGGCCATTTGATGATTCCATGATCTTAATGAGCAGTGCCTCTTAAAACACACAGAGTTTACTGGGCTGCTTTAAAAAGAACTAAAAATAAACATAAAATGAAGGAAAAAGCTTACCAGATGGAAGGCTGCAGAAGACAAAACTCATGGAGTGTTAAACTTTGTTCCCATTCAGCAACATTAAATTTTCCTTTAAAAATAATTATGCAGGGGAAAAATAAGCAGTGTAAGCAAATGGAATTCAAGGAGGAGCTCATTTGCTTTGTGAGCTCCTGCCTGTACTTCCTTTGTGTGTGCAAGGTGATCTGAAATAGTACTGAGAGAGCAGTTCAGGAACCAGCACATGAGTAGGTAAGGGGAGACCTGCAGCTCTCTTGTCTTTACCTGTGACCTTGAACCTCTCAGCTCTTTTCCCAGGCTTGCAGGCAGCAAACAGGCTGTGATCATGCTGAAGGCCAGCTAAGATTAAGGAAAACAAATACATAAGAAAAGGCTTTTTCCTCCTTCTTGGGTCTCCTACAACGTGTACAGCTCCCCAGGAGCACTGAGCAAAGGAAGTATTCAGTGCTGTTGGGGCCAGAGCAGTGCAGTGCAGGCACACACACGTCCCTGGTGCTGCTGGCCAGCCCCAGCCACCCCTTCAGGGCTGTACAGCTGCAGACACAGCTCCAGAACAACACTGCCATTACCTCTGCCCAAGCTAACAAATAGAAGTAACATTAAAAAAATTACATAGTGTTGGGTGTATTAAAAAAAATCAATTCTAATGCAGTCAAGTGTGTAAAAACAAGAGTGCAGCAGCTTTGTGTGGTATTTTAGTCTCAGCAATAGGTGCCAGTTCCATTTTTGGGAGGGAGCTGGTGAGGCTTTGCAGGATGCTGTCTGCTGGGATGGAAGGATTGGTCCTGATGGGCTACTGGGAGGAGGATAGAGTTACTGTGGGGACAGGGCAGAGCACTCACCCCTAGCTGCATCCTGAGAAGCTGAGCAGAGGGGAATGGGCTTGCTTTACACTTGGGTTTATTTTAAACACTCTTGAGCTAGACAGAAAGCAAATCCACTGTCATCACTTCTAAATTCAACAGAAATGACAATATGGAAAGAAAAATATAGAAAGAAAGTGGCAACACTTCAGAATTCTGACACCAAAATCCTGATTGACAGGCAGCCAAAGCCCAACCCCTAGTGACCCATAAACACAAGCTGCCTGAAGCTGTGGGGACCCAGAGCTTTCCTGCCCAGGCAAGAGTGGGCTGAAGGTTAAAACATGAACCTGGAAGGAGCTACATGGCTTTGCTGTGGGCAAGATCACCTGTGAGGTCCAGCCTCTGCAGTGCAAAGGAGCCCAACACTGCTGCCTTTATGAAAGGCCTCAGTGCATCCCAGCAGCTGCTGCTAGGTGGCTGTGCACAGATTTGTACCTCTAGACATGGGTTCTGCTGCTGGCAGAGGCTGTTCACACACACACAGCTGAGCACAGCAGTGTCACAGGCAGCATCCTGCTGGGGTTGGTGCCTCTGGACAGGCCTCCTAGGCTGACAAACTCCAGCACTAACCTTCATGTCCCAGCAGCACAGAGCCTGGCAGACTGCTCTGCTCATTCTCACATCTGTAACAGCTTGGATAAAACCTGCTTGAACAGCACAGTTACACCCCTCACACACACATTCCCCTCCTGCCCTTTCCCTTCCTGACCTCATCCATCTCTATCTTGGCTCCCCAGGTCCATTTTGAGCCTTTCTGGGAATGCCACTAGATGGCAAAAGCAAGTTGTGCTGGCCGAGAAGCTGCAGCTCTGGGAGGCAGTGTTGGAGCCCAGCACCTACCTGCAGCTGTGAATCCTCCAGCAGAAAGCTGCTGCCCTGGGCCTGTGCTGCAGCCCATCTCACACATCTCCTGCTTGCAGAAAGCTGAAATAAACCCAAACACACCTCTCTGGATCAGGCCTGGGCTCATTAGTGTGAATGACATTAAAAAGATGAGATTTGGAGCCAGGGCTTACTGACTTATTACTCAAATGAAAAAAGAATCCAATCCCAGACAGTGTTAAACTCTGCTTTCCATTGAATCACAATGATCCAGAAGCCACTGGTCTTACCTTCAAGGTGCAATTACCAGCACATTTAGTGCTTGCTGAAGTTTTGGTGCTGCCTTTTTCCTTTCAACAGGCATTGGCTTGCAGAGGAGAAAGCACTCCAGGGTGTCCCAGGCTCAGCAGGGAGCTCAGCACCAAACCATTCCCCTCTGCTCACAATAGTGACCCTGCTGGGCTGATAGGTCAACTTCCTCACCCTCCGGAGTGAAGCAAAACCAAACCAAGCTTCACCTGCTCCTAAAATGTCATTTTTCACCACCACAAAGCCTGACATTGAACTCTCAGATTTCAAGTCACTTTAGTGGCACATTCCCACCCCTCTGTCCCCTCCTGACCATCTTCCCAACTTCAGATCTCTATTTTGCATGACACTCCTGTCTCCAAAGCAGCAGCGTAGGATCTAGCTTCAAGCACCAGCAGAGTGTTACAATACATCTTTGCACAACAGCAAATCAAGAGTGATAACAAAAACAACAAGTTGTTTGTTTTTTCTACCTATCTAACCAGGAAACCAGGATGATCCCAACAACACAAACCCAAGCCCTCAGACACCTTTGCAGGCAGCCCTGGGCTCTCCCTATCCGTCCAGGGGCTCTGGGACCTACTGCTGCCCCTACCCCAGCCTGTGTTCACATCTACTGCTCCACACTCAGCAACCACATCATCTTTAATTTTTGAATTGACCCCTCCTGAGAAAAGCTCTGCATGTCTATTTTTCATGTGTTTATCTTGTCATTTCTTTAGAAAGATAGTTGTTACAATATTTTTCTCCCCTCCTTCCCCTCCAGCCTGGTCAGAGGAATCTACTTGGGTAATTTGCTGGAGCTGGCTGCTGGGGCATGCATTATGCATGAGATGCAATCTTTGTTTTTGCACTCTACAGTGTGCATTCAGGAACAGGAACAGCATCGCGTGCCTGCACATAAAGTCAACATTAGCAGCTCCAACAAAGGCCAAAGAAAAATGCCCATTTATTTAAAGGAAAGCACAAAAACCCCTGAAACAACCCAAACCACCACTCTCTACTCTTTCAGGCTGTTCTAGCTGGGTTTGTTCAGAGCAGCTGAACAGCAAGAGCAGTCAAGTTGTTCCCACTTGCACTGTTGAATGAAGTGGCTCAGAGCTGCTGTGTGCAGTGTGACACATGCAGGCAGCACTGGTGGAGAGCCCCAAGGAGTTCACTGAGCAATGTCACCAAACACACCCACAGTGATGGAGCTCAGGTGGCACGTGCCATCTCCTGGCAGGTGGCTCACTCTCTCCATCCCTCCTGGTATCTAAACATATATATATATATACACACACACATATATACATGCACATTTTCATTCTTCAGCCCATTCTTTCTTGCTATTAGAGATAAAGCCTGCATCAGCCACTCCTGTTCACATAGTAACTTCGTGCTGCAACAGCTCTCAGAGGATGTCATGGGCCAAACCCCAAAGGCCACATTCACCAGGGCTTGGACTCTTTTTGTCAGCTCTGCCCTTACTAATCCACATCTCTCCCCAGCATCTCATTCTTCCCTTTACCTTCTCCTGCCCAGTGGCTGGATGCCTGTCTCCTTGGCCAGTTGCACTGAGAGCAGATGGTTTGCTATGCAGTAGAGATATGGTAGGAGCTGGTGACAGTGGAAGGTGAAATGAGGGATACCTGCTGCTAAGTGCTGTGACAAAAGCCTTTGGCTTAAATGGATAAAGCAGAATGACAGAAAGATGATGCAGAAAATTCATAGGGCAGCAAAACTACCTTAGCCTTCCACCCAGCTATGTTTCCTGCTTGGAGATCATCTACTAGTATTTTAGAGCAACAAGATGTGTAGCTCATTTTAAAGGCCATTTAAAACCCAGCTGTACCTCTGATGTCCTTGCCAACCTCCAGCAGTACAGCCCTCACCACTCCCAGCAGCTCCCCTGCACAGGACCACAGCAGCCACAGTGGGCAGTGGGTTTCTCCTCCAGGCCCTCAGGATGGGATTTGACCAGCATTGGGTGATGAGGAGTGGAAAAGAATCAGCAAGTGGCCCCTGAGAAGGAATAAAGGGGGGGAGAAGTCAGAGAATGAATGTATGTATGGCTAGGGTTTGTNTAAGAGGGAGAGAAAGAGGACATGTGACAAAGGAACAGGATAAAATGAGGACTAAGATATAAGGTCAATTATTTTTGATTCCTTGGCTTAGGGGCTAATTTATTAGAGTGGTAAATCATGCTTAGGATAGGTAATATGGCAGCCAGGGCCTGGACATTATTTAGACAGAGTAATCATGATATTAATGCTCAGAAAAGTGGAAAACTTTAACTGCCTACAGGCCACTTCTCACTCTTTGCAGTCTCCCCTTCTACTCAGCATGAATAAATATGGCACTTTCCCAGAGGCAGAAGGCTTCACATAGTGATAGGAAAGTTTTGTGGGAAGGCACAGGTTGAGGTTTCCTTGTCCTAACATCCCACCCTGAGCTGGGCTCAGGCAGCAAGGTCACATTTTCCCTCTCTCCCTGCCCCTGGGGATGTGTCCACCCACACATAACTTCAGCAACCTCTCAGGCTCCCACTGGGGCAGATATAAAGATGTAAAAAAAGGGAAAAGAGACATATATAGCTGATGTATGCCCCCCCACACACACAGGTGAAGGAGAAGGTGTGGGTAGGAAAGCTTCAGCTGTGATTCTGGGGTGGAGATCAACTGTATAAACTTACTAGGTGAGGCTGAGCCTTTCATCACACCTCCACAGAGTATCTGAGTTGACAGGGAAAAATCTTTACCCTACATAAAGATAGTATATATGTATGTATATATAGAGAAAGAAACTTTCTAGGGGTTAGAAGAGGCAAAGTGCTTTGTTACAGATACTGGGAAGCACAGGATCTGCCCCATCCCTGCAGCTCTCCTCCATCCACTCCTGGTTCAGTGAGGAGCAGCTCACAGAAGCAGCAGCTCCTTAAGGCTTTGTTAACATATCTGCACTGCAGGGCTGGCACAACACTGAGAAATCACACCCTGACACTGCACAGCTCTGCACTTACCTCAGGAGTGCCATGTCCATCCTCTGCCCTGCTCCTCCTGTCCCAGCTACAGTTTCATCTGGGGCAAGCATCCCACCCCCGTGAGCTGGGGCATGGGAAAGCACCTGAGTGCCCAGCTCTGACCCATGCTAGCCCTCAAGGCAGCTCAAGTGTCAGCAGCCTTGAAAACTGAGCCCCAAAGATGTGCAAGACCAACCTGCTTTGCCTCAAGTTATCAGAGCAAATGATGCATTCTCCAGCAGTCAGGTAATATGACATTAAATAACTCCATTCTGCACCCACCTTGCTACAAATGGGAGAGGCAAGTTCTCTGCCTCCCCTGAGCTCTATCTGAGCCCCTTTGCTCATCATTTCCCTCCAGTGTCACTTGCTGTGAAATCCACATCCTAATCCCAAGGTACTCTTTGGCCAACAGACAGAACAGCATCTCCTTGAGCTCAGAGTTCCCTCACAGGCCCCACAGCCCTCCCCATGCTCTCCTGCCCTCCAGCCATGAAAACAACAAGGAGATGAGATGCATCCCACCCACCAACCCTCAGCAGTCTTGCCTGTGGTACCCACTGGTGCTCTGACAGTCTCCACCAGCACAGCTGGCTCCAGCAGTATTCCATTTGCCTAAAGCCATGGCAAGATTATCTTTTTTGTTGTTGTTGTAGACAGGAGTATATTTAAGAAATGTGTTTACTTATATCCTGTAAAAGCACAATAAACTTATCTCCACAGATTGCATTAAAAAAATACTGAGATTTTGAAAGTTACTTTGTTCTAAAACTCCTCCAGGCAGAAAAGATAATAAAAAATAGCAAGCCACTGGTGGTTAAGGGAAAAGAAGAACCATGTGGTTATAATTTCCCTCAGTGGCCTATTCCCTAGCAGAGCAATACACAGTGCACATGTGTGGTAATAAGGTAAAATATCTTGTGGAAAGCTATTAATTTATAACGACAGTAAATAAGGTTTGACAGAGACAGTGGAGGTAGTTTAGAGTGTGGCTCGTGGTGTTGAGTCCACCAGATGTCACATTGGCACTTAGAAGCCTGAGGTGGTTTGAAATGCAGGACAGATTGTCTCATGTTTGATCTTCTAAAGCTGTCTCCATCCATCATCGTCAGCAACTGTCAAGATAACAGAGGACAAGTTTTGATTGGAACCTGATTGTTTTTTGTTGGTGTAAAGGCAGAGATGCATATGGTCCTGAAGCCTGACATTTCTACCTCTTCTGCTGGAAAAATTTGACTTCAAGCAGAAACAAGGCTAACTTCCACCCCAAAACCAATTTGTTTGATGGAATTCAGCCTGCAGAGCAGCAAGGATATTTGTATTTGTGTTTGCCTGTGCACAGGCTTACATGCTCCTTGATTGGTTTTAGTTGCATCTGATGATAATGCAGAGAGAAAGATCAATATGAGGTGAGTTGGCCTGGTAACCTGTACAAACAGGGTGGAATTTACACTGAGGACTTGACACAGGGAAACCAAGAAACATCATGAAAACGGTATGCAGCCAGAGAAGCTTTGTAATGACCTGCTCTCCATGGACCCTCAAGGTCCTGCCATTGTTCTGGGTTTCCTTCTGGGCTCCACTTTTCAGGAGTGATTTTATAGCTCCTGCTGGAGTTTGTCAGCAGTGCTTTATGTGCTGATGTGATCCCTGGGACACCTTTGAGCAGCAACCTCAGTAAGACCAGGAGTGGAGTCTCCACCTCCACACTCTCCTGCACATAGAGTTGACCCTTGGAGCCTCTCTGCTCTAAATACACCCTCTGCCCTCCCAAGGGCTGTGCTGCAGCAAGTGTTCACCTTTAGCATTGCATGATCATCACCCTTGCTGCAGCTTCTCCACCAGAGACTGCAGCCTCCAAATCTGCTTGGGATTTCTACAGAAACTGTGTGCTTTGCCTCAGAGCAAAGAGCAAGGAGCAAAGAGCAAAGAGCAAAGAGCAAAGAGCCACCATCTTGTGGAAGAGAGCAAGAGAGAATTCCATCCTGGGGAAAAACAAAGCTTCACAGCTGCACCTATTTTGAGGTAAGGGACCTGGCTCAGCCCACCATGCCCCTTAGCTTGCACAGTGCCAGCACATATCTGTGGAAGCCTCTCAGGACCTTGGCTTGGCTTCCTCAAAGCTCCCTGGGATCAGTTGTGTGAGTGATGGCAACAGGATTTAGCTCAGGACACCACAGCAATATGGTATCGATTAAAGGTTTTATTAGCAGGAGTTTGTGTGGTGGTTGCATCACTTACAAGTGCCAGTAAAACACTTATACCACACTATTAACTGGCCTATATATGCCACATCACTCTTCTGCAAAATACTTCATGAAGTGTTTTAAATTTTTCTGTCATCTTTTTCCCTTGTTCCTCTTGGCAGTAAAGCCAGGCTGGCTGAGCAGCTGAGAGCTCCAGGCTGGCAGGGGGAAGCCACCTTCACTTTTTCACTTATTCTACAGTCTTAAAGGAAGGCTTAGCTGCAAAAGCATGAAATGGGAGTGAAATTATGCAGTGTAATCTCCTGTGTAAGATTAGACAACCCAAAGTGCTCATAGAATGCTTAGAGTTGGAAGGTCTTTAGACATCATCTAGCCCAAGCCCTCTGCAGTCAGCAGGGTGACATGTCCAAGCAGAGCAGGGTGGCATGTCCAAGCAGAGCAGGGTGACATGTCCAAGCAGAGCAGGCTGCTCAGAGCCCAGAACACCTGACCTGAAATGGTTCCAGGGATGGGACACCTACTAGCTCTGGGCAACCTGTGCCAGTGCTTCACCACCCTCATTGTGAAACATTTCCTCCTCCTATCCAGTCTGATCCTGTAATTCCTCATGGCCATGCTGGTAAAAGTCCAGATTCACTGTTGATGGCTATGTTTTGGTCAGCCTTTGACTTCACCAGTTTCACAGAGCAAGGCAGAGGGCACTCCTGACAAACTTGGATGCTAAGTCTCTTGCTATAGAAGACGAAGACAGGACCAGGAGTGGAGTCTCCACCTCCACACTCTCCTGCACATAGAGTGCATGTAGAAACAGGAGGACTCATCTCCAGCAACAATGAGAACAACATACAAAGCATCAGGGAAACAAACCAAAAACACTCCCAAAAACCAGCCCAGTGCTGAGACAAAATTCAGCTGCCCTCTTCCCAGCATTTGTCAGACAAGCACTTAATTTTTGGAGAATCTAGAAATGGAAAAGCCTAAACAAAGCTTAAGGTCAGTCAAAGCAATCTGGCTTCATCCTGAGGGTCAATGAAGGAATGAACATTAGGACAAAATATGTTCACTTTAGCATAAATCTCAGCCAGGATGTTTTTCTGCTGACATTGGAAAAGTGTGCTCACTCCAAAAATCTCTCAAAAAAGGGAAACTCCACAGTGCTGGCAATGAGGATAGTGCAGCTGGCTGTGAGGCAGCCCCTGCTATTTCCCAGGGAAACCTCACAACCACCTCTGCAGTGCTGGGAACCTTAAAACCTGCCCTGACCTCCTCTCCTTTGCATGAAGGCTTGTGGCTTGCCAGAAAAGAAACATGGTTCACCTCAGAAAGCTTTGGAATACACAGGTCAGGGACTAGAGTCACAGGTTCAGCCCCTGATGGAGGTTTCTGCTCAGCAGGACAGACACATGGACATCTAGCATGTCCTGTAGTACAAGTGCAGCACAACTAGGGCTGCAGAGCATCATCTGTGGAGCTGAGGGATGGAAGTGTCCTGCACCAAACCAGCCACCTTCAAACCTTCACATTCCTCTCTGGTCTGTCTTGCCTGAAGTTGAGACATATCTTTGCCAAAGAACTAATCTCTAAACACTTCCTTTTTCTAACCTTGGGCTACTGCTTTGAGTGTATTGCTTTAACTATATTTTCTTTCTTTTTATTTTGTTTGGTCCCTTCAGGAACTGTCACAGTTGAGAGAGCAGAGAAATTAAACTGTGCAGGATTGCCTCTGCATTGATAGACTCAGATTCTTATTCACACACAGACTTAAAATAATTAAGAGAGTCATTGGGATCTCTCTGTATTCCATTAGCTCTGGCATAAGCACAATGCAAACCAAAAGAGGGAGAAGCTCACACCAGTGGGCAGCTAGACAACAGAGGCCTAGTAAATGAGCACATCCAGTGTGCAGATTGAACAGAGGACTTGGACTCCTACAAAATGATCCTGATGGGAGGAACAGGCAATCCCTCCTCAGAGCTGAGAGAAAAGCCTGTGGCCAAGAGGGTCTGACTGAATTTGGTAGCAGAGATAAGATGGAGCCAAACTCCAGTGAGCATCACTTTCTTGCAATTGATTAGCTGCTCTGCTTGAAGCTGGAAAACACATGCAGCACAGTTGGAAAATAGAAGTCAGGAGCACCCTGACAGAAAGCCACCATGCACAGACAGATGAAGGAAAGCTGCTGAACAAGGAAGTGACAACAATCCCATTATGCAGTGACAAAGAGTTTGCTTCTGTCCCTTGAAGGGAAGAAAGCAAAGCAGGGTCCATCCAGCCCTGGGGAGACCCTGGCTCCCAGGCAGCTCCAGTTATGGGAGCTGGAAAGCTCAGCCCCAGGACAGGATCATGACAAGCTCTGCTCAGTGGTAATTACCAGCCTGGCTGGCACCAGCCCCCAGGAGCTGCTGGGCACCATGCCCTGCAGTGGGCACACAGCACCATGGGGACAGGGCACTTCAAGTGTGCCTCTGCAGCTCCTCCAGACCTGGCCCAGGAGCAGGTGGAAGCCTCCACACTGCAAGGGGATGCACTATAAGTCATTCATATCCATTAATGAAAACATGCTTGGGACATCTCTATCAAATTGGGTTGAAATCCTGAAAAGCAATGAAGATGTGTGGACATCCATGTAGAGAATGATCACATCAGTGTCTTTCCTAACAACAACTGCCTCTAAAAGATATATTTTTAAAATAAAACATTTCCCCAATGGCTTTTGGGGAGCACACCTTGCAGGTTAACAAGTTGCCTTCATGCACAGCACCTCAGGCTTAGAGCTCATCCATGAAGTTCTGCACAGGGATGAATTTCACCAGAAGAGAAAGGAAGAAAGCAAATATGTGAATCCCAGAAAGGCTCCTGAAGTCCCAGCAGCCTTTGTGGGAGCCTTGCCAGAGAGCAGCCAGAAAGTAAGACCAGCACCCAAGCCAAATGGCACAGTTCCTAGTGGTCCACACAGGCAGAGGTGATTATGTGATGCAGAGCTGGATCTTTCCAGCTGGAGGTATTTTAAACACATAGAAAATAATGTCAGAATCACAGGACTGCAATCTTTAAATTACATTCAAAAAAGATGCTCAAAGCATATATCATTGAATTATGAACAGCTTTGGCAGCTTTATTGATGATGTTGAATCTGGTTGACAGATGCATTTACACTGCATAAGCATTTGAGATGCTAGAGTAATTGCTTATTAGTCTTGTTGTGAGGCAAAACACCAGATTGAAATAAATAGGAGCTCATGAGCACAGAATTTTGCTGCCTCTCTGATTATTTTTTCAAGCTAACCATCTGCTAAGCATCTGGGATTCTTAGAATCCAAGATCCATACCACACACAGGTGGGAATTAAAAAATACAAATAGAAGGAACATAAGAACCCAAACAAACTATAATATAAAATTGTCCAAATATGACTAAGGAGTTTCTTTCCCAGCTTGCATACAAATGTAGGAAGTGAAGCTCTTACAGGACACCCTGTACACCAAGCACATGCATAGCCAAGCAACTGCATCCACTTCATGCAGTAGTTCTCCTCAACACATGCCAGGGTCAAAAAGTGATGTGCAGCATTCCCCAAGGTGGGGCATGGAGGGACTGTGGAGCAGCAGTGGACTTCTCCATAAATGAGACATACTAGGAGAATCCAAATTCCCCCGTGGTCACCAGAAACAGACTCATAGAATCACTGAGTTTGGAAAAGACCTCTAAGATCATCAAGTACAACCATCACCCCATCACTAACTCCATGTTTTCTGAGCCCCTCCAGGGTNCCCCCATGCCACTAAACCATGTCAAAGTGCCAGATCTCCATGTTTTCTGAACCCCTCCAGGGTTGGTGACACTACCACTGCCCTGGGCAGCCTGGGCCAGTGCCTAACAGCTCTTTGAGTAAAGAAGTTTCTCCTAACACCCAACCTGAACCTCCCTGGTGCTACTTGAGGCCATTTCCTCTTGTCCTGTCTCTCTTCCCCTGTCTACTTCCAGGATGTTCTGGGGCTCTGCTTGTGAGAATTTTGGCAGACACTGTAAGACTCAGGTTATGTCTCTATCCTCTGCTCTACTGAGGAGAGGACACGATGGAGACTCACCCTTTGGTGCCATCCTGATCTCCAAGCCTCACAAATACACCCATCCTTGTCCTCAAGAGGATGAGAAACAGCAGCCAGCTGAGCACTCACCCTCCAGAGCCTTTCTTGTCTGGCCTGAAGACACGGGGGAAGAAGCACTTGGGACATCAGGAGCTGCAGCATCAGCTGAGGTGTTGCAATCCCCACAAACAAAAAAAATAATGATCAGAAGCCCAAAATTCAGGCAGGACAAATTTAGGAGTCAGAATGAAGTTTGCTACACAGCCTGTTGCAGCCTGTGGGGTGGCAGCTTTGATAAGAACAGAAAATTGATATTTGAATCTTCCCTAGCTGCTATTGCATTTGATGCTGAGAACATGAGTTAATAAAAACAGCCAGTTAAATAAATGTCAAACTCCAGCAAATACCCATAAAGCAGATGTTCTTTTTTTTTTTCTTTTTTAAAAAAGCAAATTAGACATGCATTTTTCTCCATGAAAAAGTGCAATTAGAGAAGCTTTATAACTAATATTTGGTTTGGGTTCTAAAGTATTACAAATTTTTCCTAAACACATCACAGTGAAGGGTTTCAATTAATCTCCTTTGAACACACATTCAGGTGTTTCAAAAAGGAAAAAAGAAGAAGAAAGGCTGATTTGTGCATCACTATCTATCATCTCCCCAAAGCTGTAAACAGTATCTTAGAGAGCAGAGTTTGTGTGACAAATCTGAGATTAGGCAGATTCCGATTGCAGAATTAAATTGCTTATCAGAGAAATAATATTAGAGTAAAATAAATTAGAATCTCTACTGAAGACTCTAAAACTAATTTTTAAAATTAATTAGAATCAAAAAGATGGATCTCAAAGGATAGGACAACTCTAATTTAGACAGACGGTAATTAATTCCTTACTTCAGAAATTCATTAACAGGCTGTAAGAGCAAATCATTCCTTTGCTGGAGCAAAGCTCCAGAGAGGCAGATTCATCTGGAAAGGGGATAGAGGAACTGCCCTGCTGTCTGTGGGCAGGGAGAGCCTCACCAGCAAGCCTCTCACCATGGGCATGTGGTTGGGGCAGCAGCTGCCTGTGGGGGGGTCACAGGGATCCATTTTTGGGTGGGCAATGTGCCTGGGTCTCCTGAGGGAGCAGGGTCTGGACCCTTAGCTGGTCACATTCCTTGGGGGTAGTGAGAGGCTGAGCTGAACCATGACCCTTGCAAGGATTTGCAGGTGAGGAAAATCAATAAAAAACATGAAGCACTGCTCTTATTTTTTGTGAGAAGCAACACAACCTGCTTCCCTTCTCCCACTCTGGCTTGGGGCAGCAGTTTCCCCATCTTGTTTCACCCTTCATGGAGCTCCTGACAGCAGCACAGATTCCACCACAGGTCCTTAGGCTCTCGTGTGGAGACCAAAAACCTAGAGATCTGGGGGAGTTCTACCGTAAAGCTTCAGCATGCAGCAACAGGACATGGAGCTCAGAGCAGACACATTTCCATCCTCTTTCTCTGCTCCTACCTAAAGCCAATGGACACATTTCACAGCTCTAAAAAGTAAACGACTCTACCCAATTCACAGAGCAACAGCCACAAAGGAAAGAGCTTGTGCACCTCCATAGGCTTAGTGTGAGAGTTTCCCCACTGGTAAAATAATGCTCTGGCAGCCTGCTCTGCCCTGAGCAGTTTCACAACTTCCACTCCACTCTGCAATCCTTTGGAGAGGCCAAAGCACAAGGCTGCTCCCTGCCAGGAAGCACACTCAGCTAGCTGGCATCTGGATCCCTTTGATAACTGGGTAGGCTTGGAGCTTATCCTTGGAGCTGCAGGGTTCGTCAAGGGGAGGATAAGCAAGGCAAGAATCTGTTGCCTGTACCCAACTGGAGAGAAGCCCAAGCCTAAATCCTTATCTGAAAAGACCTGAGCTGTGGATCTGGATCCGAGAAGCATCCTGCTGGACTTCCCATCTGTGAGGGAGGCAGCCCAAGCCCTGGATCTGCAGTGTGCTGGGAGGGAGAGCCATGAATATGGATTTAACCCTCCAGTCTGAACCCTGTGGGCTGAGGACTGCCACACACCACATGGCAGCAGTGGTCCTGGGCTGTGCTGGCTTCTTGGCCCTACTGCAACAGAGAGGATTAAGTGGACATTTCTCCAGAGAAGAAGCCTAGTGACCTGTTCCATGTGTGGACAGTCAGTTCCCAAACACTTCACCCAGACACTGGAGAAAGGAGATAAAAATACAATAGGGATTAGCTAGCATTGGTTGTAAAATAAATCTCCTTCTGTACCTTAACCCATGGTCCTCAGGTCCTAATGGGAGAAGCAGCTTCCAGAGTTGAGGACAGATCACCTGGCAGTGGGAATTCACCACTTGGGACCAGAAAGGAGCATGACATCTATAGCAGAACATGATTAGTACAGGAGCCCACATTTTGCTCACACTTCTCTGCCACCAGCTTAAGGACAAGTTCACTCCTCCTCACCATGGGTCATTTAAACCCAGTTTTGCTTTGCAGGAACTGAGAGAGCTACCCAGAAGCTGAAAGCAGCAACTGTGCTGCCACCAGTCAGACTAAACCTCCTGTGTTGGAAAACACAAGTTGCTCCTGGCTGCAGAGGGCTCAGCTTCTAGCACTGTACCCCAGGGCCTCCAGAAAATGCAGACAACTTAGTAGCTACCTCTGCAAAATTCAAGTGACAGCCTGTGAAGCTGCCAAAAATCTAACAAATGTGAGAACTGACTTAGGAAAAAAAAAAAAGGTAAAAAATGATGGCAGTCTCTTTTTCTTTTCACACAGCTGAGCAGAGCAGGTCCTGCCAATCCACCTAACATCTGGGGCTGAACAATGTGCTCCTGGTGATCAGTGTGGCAGGCAGCCTTGGTCACAAACACCTTCATGGCTCCTTCCAAAGCAGGCACACACCATGACTTACAAGGGAAACAGCAGCTGCAGCAGGAGAGACAGTGGCCAAGGTGTTCAGGACATTGTGTGCCACCAACACAGCACAGGTGCTGGCTCAGAGGTCACCCCTCCACCACTCCAGCTGCAGCAGAAAGTCATTTTATCTAAAACATGCTGCCAGCCCCCAGCCATACAAGGAGACTATTTTAAATAAGGCTCATGCCACAGCTTGAATGTTTAGATAGGTTTGACTTTTAACCTCCACCCAAGCCCTGCAGCATCTCAGCTCCTGATGCAGTGAGCAGTGCCTGGGCCCCACCATGGCTCTCTCCTCCTCCTCCCATCAGCTATTTCACTCAGTTTTCCTCCTGACAAGCCCTTGGACATGGTGTTGCAGGCAGCTGCCTCCACAGCTCTGTGAATTAAACATTCTGCTCACCACCATATTATCTCTTGCATTTGCTGTGTGACAAATGCCTGGAAATTGTTTTGTTTTCTGTCATTATAACTCAAGGATATCAAGTTTACATCAACCCAACAATGAGAGAATGGCTAGGGAAATGAACTGTTTCCTCCAGAGTGAAAAAGAGACAGGCATTCCCCAAACACACAGTGCAGGTCTGGTTTCTGCTTTCCCTCCTGCCTCATCACCATCTCCCAGGCTGGGTACAAACAGCTTGGCTTTCCTTGGAGAAGAGCCCTTGTGGTCTGGACAGAGCAGGAGGTGGCAGAAGGGATGCTGCTGGAAATGCCTCTATCTCAGATGTCTTTCAAACCCTGCATGCCCTGGGATCAAAAGCACTGTCCCCTGACCAGCACCATGCCACATCCACAGTGCCCAAAGGCACAGCTGGCACCTGCTGTCCCATAGCCATGACTCACTGGCTGCTTCCCTATCCACAACCTGTGGGGAATCATGTGCCCAAGCACAGAGCTGCAGGGGGCTGCTCACTCTCCACCATGACCACACACACTCCAGAGCTGTTGCCACATCAAGAGTCTTCCCATTCCCTTTGCAAATCTCCCTGGGTAGCAGCTTAGATGCTTCCTAATCATCAGGAGGCCTCTGGATCTCTGTACTGATACCAAAAAGCATTTCCACTTCAGTGTAAGCTCCTTATCTCACCAAATAGTGCTCAATGTCTCTTATCCCATTACCAAATAGCAAGAACTCATCCTCTCACGTGCCAGAAAGACTTTCTCTGCATGTTTACAGCTTTGTTACCCCAATATCTCCCTCCCACCTACCTTTCCCCAATTGTTGATAAACATGGAAATCCATTCCCCTCCTAGCAAGGGGAGAAAGGGAATCTTTTATCCTCCCCTGATAAATGGGAATAAGCTTCTTATCCTCGTACCAATAAGTGAGAGCATTGCAAATCCTGTGTCAGCCACACTAGGGTTAGGGTTGTTAGCATTACGTGAAGAGATTTGGTAAAGAGGCAAATAAAAGGCCTATCACTTTGTTCTTTTATCTGAAACTTCTTTCTAGGAGGGAAGGCAAAGTCATTTAGAAGTACATTTAATTGGGTATTATTCAGGATCAGGTTGAGGCAAGTTCTTCTGTCTCCCACAAAGAACTTCTGCACTAATTTGTTCCTACTGGTGGATGAAAGGTCATTGTGCTGACTAGGAAGTTAAGTAAACAAAATTAGCATCTGATTTAAGAGCCTTCTTATTCCCTCTGGTGTAAATTAGTGTAAAAATTAGCAAGATTTTCAGTTGCTTCTGTTTTTTGCATTTGAAATGCATCAGTTCCCTGAATTTAATGGTGTGGAGGCTTATTATTTCTTTATTTATGCAACTGCATACATATGGGTGGTGAGATGGAAAGGATTGAGTGCATCAGGCTTTGGAAGTGAAAGTCATTCAAGGTTAGCAAAAACAAGATAGAAGAGCTCAGAGCAGCACTGACATGTGGACATGAAGGAGCAACAACTCTGTACTCAGAGGTGGAAAAACACTGAAAAATGCAATGTGGCCTTTAGCTGAGAAATCCAGTGCCACAAAACAACCCAGGGCAAGGCAAACCCACCTCGACTGCAAAGGCTAACAGGATGCTTCAGTCAAAGAATTGGTTGGGTTTTTTTTGTATTTGAAATAGAAAATAGAGTCTCTCAAATGTTCCTACCACATTCAAATCACTCTGAGTCCTCTCCAGAGATTACACACACACAAAAAACTAGCCACTGCTTGGGATTAAGGTAAACTATCCCAACAAATATGTTCCAGAAGCAGGTTCTTGATAAGTTACTCATTAAAAAGCTTTGAACTTCTTCCAAAGCATCTATTAGTGATGCATAACAAGTATAGGAGAGCTTTTTCTGTTCATCCTTTCATTGGTTTAAAGACTATTCCCAGCATGTCACACATTGTGTTTCAGCACCAGGTAGAGGTATGAAGACACTAGAAAGAAAGCCCAGAAGTAAGACTTTTTGGGAATGCTTCTGGCAGAAAACTTCAGCTAGCCCACAATAAAGTGAGGAGCTGGATTTCAGAGCCATGACACTCACATCTGTAAGACATCTCTCCCAAGACTTTCGTGCTTGGAAAAATCTATCAACCAAACCTCCCAAATCAGGATTGGCCGCAGACATTGGCAAGAGATGCTAGAGGTTTGCTGTTTCTGACCACCTGCAGAGACCCATTGTGGTCCCATTGCATGCACCCAACAGCAGAGATTCTCCTCCAGAGTCACCCTGGCTACAGCACAGTCCAGGAATGATGCTCTGGCCCCAGCAGAGCCATGAGCTTCCCCAAGGACAAATGATATGCAAAGAGAGCAAAACCAGCTCTACCAGACAGTCTTATCTGGGTGGGGGTTACACTGGTCTCTGGTGAGCTCCTTCTACTGCAGGATTTTGTCTTACATATTACTAATTTGGATGTTGATTTTCCACTATGCAGTTCAAACATATTTCCACTTTAATTGGTAAAACTCAGTCCCTAGACCCCAAAGAGAGGTGCAGCATTTTCAACCAAGCTCATCATTTTGAGTCTGCAATTGCTTGTTAAACCAAAAAAGAGATGGAACTGAAAGCAATATGTTAAACTTAATAACATGAATATTAATTCCCTGAAGAGTTCTGGAATATATCTCTTCTACCAGCTAAGTGAAGGTAACACTGCTGCAGCCCTGTAAGAGAAAGGAGGCACTGAAGTAATACTTTGCATTTCTTACTGAGTTTAAAATGTAAGCAGAGACACTGGGTTTCTAGTTAAGAGGAGAGCAGCTGTTGCAATTGTCATGAAAAGTTTGCTACAGGAAAGGTTTGGGACCTAAGCTGAGAGCAGAGTTGAGACACAGCCCAGGTACTGAAATTAGGGTATTCCCTATGTCAGGAATGTCAGAAACAAAGCAGCTACTGGCAGACCCTTAGGCCTGAGTGCCCAGATATGGTTTGTGTGCACCAGGTCCTCTGCTCTCTTTGCACAGCAAATCCTGGACTCCTTCCTTGCACTAGGACACATATATTCACAGCCCAGAAGGCCAACCCCATCCTGGGCTGCATCAGGAGAGGCATGAGCAGCAGAGCTAGGGAGGTGATTCTGCCTCTCTACTCTGTGCTTGTGAGGCCTCACCTGGAGTACTGCATCCAGTTCTGGGCTCCTCAGCAGAAAAAAGATGTGGAGCTGTTGGAGCGAGTCCAGAGGAGGCCACAAAGATGATTAAAGGACTGGAGAACCTCCCCTATGAGGATAGGCTGAGACAGTTGGGATTGTTCAGCCTGGAAAAGAGAAGGCTTCCAGGGGATCTTATAGCAGTTTTCCAGTACCTAAAGGGAGATTATAAAACAGAAGGGGAGAGATATTTTAACCAGTCAGAGTGTGATAGGACAAGGGGGAATGGTTATAAACTGAAGGAGGGGAAATTTAGATTGGAGATTAGAAGGAAGTTCTTTCCCCAGAGAGTGGTTAGGCACTGGCACAGGTTGCCCAGAGAGGTTGTGGATGCTCCATCCCTGGCAGTGTTCAAGGCCAGGCTGGATGTGGCCCTGGGTGACCTGGGCTAGTGATTGGCATCCCTGCTCAGTGTGGGGAGGTTGGAACTAGATGATCTTTAGGGTCCCTTCCAACCTGCCCATTCTAGGATTCTATGACATGGATTCTCCCAGGAGAGACACACTGTGAGCTTTTTCCTCCAACTACAGAGTGTTTTACGGGAATATCAATTTTTCTCAGTCTTGCTATGCAGTAACAATGCTAGCTTCTTCAGAGACTTGGCTTAGTTTCTGGGTACAACTGGGTGTACAGACAGAGTAAGCACAGAAGTATTTTGCTACCAGAAGAGATCTCTGGAAACACCAGTGCCCCAAACCATGGCTTTCAGGCACCTCTAGGCATAGGTGGCAGGTGAACAGGGATTTTAGGTAATCACAGGATCTGAAGTCCTCCAAAATCATCCTTAAAGAACAAGTCTTCCCATTGGGATCCTACAGCCAGAGTCACCATACAAATCATTTCAAGTACTAGAAGATCCAATTTAAAAACAATCCCAAATTTGCCTTCTTCCATCAGGAAAGCAGGAACCTCTCAGCTGGTTCTGGGAGCAGTGGGAGTATTTTCTCCTGTTGGCCAGATCATGCTTAGATCTAGCAGCCTTTTTGAATAGGTCTGGCCTTGATCCCACCTTGCCCATCCCTGAGCCAGCACTTCTTGTCATAGCCATTTTCCTCACTATTGTATTCCTCCTTGCAGTTCATCAGCCAAAAGCAGTGCCAGAGAGGAGCACAAAAGTTCAAAGCCTGCCACAAAAAGGACCTCTTAAGAAAAGGTTAACAGACCTTGCAGGGAAGACACTTTGTGGCTGCTGTGGGCACAATGTCTTATAAAAACAGAGACTAAAACCACAGCTAAACAAAATGAGCAGAAGAACCATTAAGCATATGCTGGGTAGAAGCCAATAAACACATAAACAACAACAATTGCTAGTTAACCATGGGCAAGGACTTTCCACCAGCCCCAGGTAGGAGGCACAAATTGGCAATAATCAGGTTTAATGGCTCTGCTTTACAGTCTCACTGGTTTGCATGTTTTATTCTTTTCTGCAATATTAGCCAGTAAAATAAAGTCTCTCTCTTCTGGTAAATCTGTTGGGGTGGGAGAGTCCCAGATGTTGGAACAGTCACAGCCAGCAGCCATCCCCAGGGACTGGGGAGTTTTGTTCTGTTCTGCTGCTGAGGCCCCAGGCAGAGTGTGAAGAGTGCAGTAACAAGGAGCAAATTTGGATCCCAACCAGAAGTGATAACTGACAGAAGTGCTTAAATCCAAGGGAATAAACTCAAACTTTTATACCTATTCAGATGGAAAGCTCTTTGCACGGGGAAAATGCAAGAGGGGTGTTTAAAACACAGCAACTCTTTGCAGCATGAAAGTTGAAGCTCTGTTTTGATTAGACTAGAAATAGAAACAAATAAAGCTAAATTTAGAGAAAGCCAACAATCTTTTAGCTCAGACTCTGAAAGAATCTGTTAAGACAAGCTCTAGCTGAGATCTCTGGGCCCCTGTATGCATTTACAGCTTTCCTTCAGGCTCATCAAAACCAGACAGTGCTAGGGAGTTGGTAAACTCCCTAGGAGGAACCAAATCCTCATTGCCCTTTCTGGGTGTGCAGCAAGCAGAGCTGCTTTCCAGAGGAAGTTCTGGTGTCCCTACAGAACACACATGCCTGCACTGCTCCTGGCCACCACTGCTCCAGAGGCACCTCACTGCCTGCAGCACAGGGAGCTTGGCATTCATGGGCATTGAAGCTAGAGAATGCACCAAAAGGACAGGAGTCAACACCACAGACAATTATTACTATTATATTACTACTAACACAGAGAATTATTACTGTTAAGAAAACATTTCTATAGCACCACAACTTTAATTTGCATTTCACAAACAAGATCAGAGGCTCTGACCCAGAGAGTCTGGCTGAGCACACAAGCTCAATCAAAATACAGAGGAACAACTAGGAGAGGAACTCAGAAGAAAAGAGAAGGACCAGGCACTCAGCAGAACCTAGCTTAGTAGCAGCTTTCAAATTATTTACTTGTTTTATCAGTATCTGTTGCACAGTTTTGTTGAGTGAGTGCACATGAATACCTTCAACTCTCTAACAAGGAAGCAGAAAGCAACATCATGACTTACCTGTTCCTGTGAACCAAGGCCAAGTTCCAGGTAGGTCCTTGCTTCAAGCCAACCACAATACCCACTAAAATGGGGAAGAGCACTCAGAAGAACCCCAAACACCTTCTCTCCAACAACAGAATGACCTTGCACCACCTCCAACTCCTTTGCCCTGTGCCCTCTGATGGACCCAAGAACATCTCACAGCAAGCAGTGTGTGGGGAGTTAATGACATCCTCCTTAAAGACTCTGATTAACATTTCCCTCACATGCTAACAAGACACTTCCTGGCTTCAGTCTGCTTTCCTTCATTATAGCTTTCTGGAGACAAACTTTACACATTTATGAGAAACATTAAATATACAATCATCTGACTATGATTTATAGCCATCCTGGCTCAGTGGAGTTGGGGTAAAGACTCAATATATTATAGTATGAAATCTGGAATGAGCTCTTTAAAGCTACCTCTCCAGCCACAGATGTCCCATAGGTCACTTTGCAGGTTGCCATCACCATAAAAATCACCACCCAAGCCCAGAAATGTGGATTGATGAAGCCTACCTGAGCCTGCCAAAAACAGAAGAGAAAGTCTACCTCCAAAAACTGCAGCAGAGTGATATCTCCAGCACTTCCAGCAAAAGCACAGGGTGACCTGTGCCTCCAAAAGAGAGAGATTGTTGGGCAACAGGCTAAAATAGAAGAGAGAGAAAGAATAAACCAATATGACTGAGCAATACATGTGAAGATGGGAATGAAGTTAGGCACATGGAATATATATAATGAGAGAAAAGTTGCAAGGCTTGAATAAAGTGGCTTGATTCCCATCAAGGGTTTTTGCAGTTACAGTCACTGTGATGCTTGGGAGCCCTCACATTTAGTGCATGCATTCAGCATCCAGAGCATCACTCCAACACATAATAAATACACAAAGAGCTTATTGTAATAAATACAATAATAATAATTATTAATATTATATTATATTAATTATTAATATAATTAATAATAATAATAATACAAACACCACTGCAAATGAAATAGTAATTAGAAGCATAATTCAGGCAGATTTTAGTTAATACCTATTTACTAGGAGGTGCTAATCTCCCAAATAAATGTCCTAAGTACACAAAATATGCTTCCGTGCTCCCAACTTTCCTCTGTCAAAAACTGCTCACCCACTAATTGGACTTTAAAGAATTGCTCTATTTTTTTGGAGTATGCTGGCAACAGCTATACCAGCATTTGGAAACTCAGTGCTGCAAAGTTGAACAGATTAGCACCTCCCTTGCTAAAGCTGGTGAGAGCAAACCTCACCCTTCTCCAGCTAGGTTGGGATCCATCACACCAATACTCCCCTGATGGGACTCAACAGGACTGAACAATGCTGGTAACTCTCTGTACCCTCTCCCAGCACAGTGCCCTGCAAGGCCAGGGAACTGGGGAAGGTACAGGGGGAATCTCCAGGCTGGAGGGGATGAGGGACAGTGTGACACTAGCCTGGCACATCTGTTGGGTGGACAGGCAGCAGGAGGAGCAGACTCCTCTGCCTATTCCCTGGATTAAGACCCTTGGCAGCATGCTGAACTTCTGCTGGCTCCCTGGGATGGCTCAGCCTTCATGCCTGAGCTTCACAGTGAATCTAGGAACTATTTACAAATTTGGAGCAATGGGCAGTAGAGAGGAAAGTTGTTTATTCACACTAGAGTGGAGCCCAGAGGTCCCAGTGGAGATCAGAGCTTGCCTGCTCCTGTGGCTGAACGTGCAGGGTACAAGGCAGGACCTGCTCAGCCTCACAGCTACAGGCCAGGGAAAGGTGAGAAACACAGATTTGCCTCCCTTTGCAGAAGGGGAACAGATTCAAGCCTACAGGACTTGCCTAGATACACAGATAGCCTGTGGCAGGGAGGGAACAAGCTCCTCCAAATCTCAGCACAGTATTCACACCTCCAAATTATTCAAGTCCTCAGGGAAGCAGTGCTGAGCCAGCAAAAATGAGTTGCAGCCTCTGCCCAGGACTTGATCCTTGTTCTCCAGAGAAAAGATTAAAAAGAGTAACAGAGATTATCTTTTAGTTCTCCTTTTCAGGTGGCTGCAGTGGCTCTGGTTCATGCCCTAGGTGAAAGGAGCACATGGGGTGCTGGTGTGAGCAGAGCAAGGCTGTGCTTGCAGAGGTGCTTCCTTCCCAGTGGAGAGACAAAAGGGGACCCTAAGGCAGCTCTCCAAAGCTCCTGGGCAAGGCAGACCAAGCCAGCACTCTGATCAGGGTAAAAGTCAATCAGTCTCATTCCATGGAAATCCCACAAGACACTAAGGTTGGAGGGAGAGCAGGCTGGACTATGAAGAAGTTCTTCAGACTCGTGGACACAGTATCACAGAATCCCAGTATGTCAGGGGTTGGAAGGGACCTAGAAAGACCATCTAGTGCAACCCCCCTGCCAGAGCAGGATCACCTAGACCAGCTCACACAGCAATGTGTCCAGGCAGCTCTGCAATGGCTCCAGACAAGGAGACTCCACAGCCTCCTGGGCAGCCTGGGCCAGTGCTCTGGCACCTGCACTGGAAAGAAGTTCCTCCTCGTGTTAATACTAAACCTCCTGTGATCCAACTTGCTCCCATTCCCTCTTGTCCTACCATTGGATGCCATTGAGAAGATCCTGGCTCCCTCCTCCTGACACTCAGTCCTGGACACGTGCACCACCAGTTGCCACCACTGCTCAAGCTGGACCCACAAGCTCCTGTCAGCTTTGGTGAAGCTAAAGCACAAATTGCCATCATCTGTGACATTCCAGGGATTGGTCTGGCCCTATGGAGACAGCAGAGAGGAAGAGTGGAGAGTGTAAGCCTACCTGGATTGTCATTCTGCAGCCCCAAGCTGTGTGCTCCTTGCTGTCTTTTCTCTCTCCATCACTGGGCTCCTGTGCAGCAAGGAATTTTATCCTGTGGGACTGCCAGCCTTTTCATCCAAGCAGTTCATTTTCTCCTTGGAATTCATCTTCTGGCCCAGGACATACTAACTGTGAGCCTGCATTTGTGATAAAGACCAGGAGACATAAATATTTTAGGCTGGTAATGAGATATTTAGCATTGATATACAGCTCAAAGGCTAGTACAATTCCAGCTTTGTTAATTATAATGAACTATTGTAGAACTCGACTTCATCTGCTCCTTGTAAATCTTGCAGTGCTGTTGGGATGTGCTGGTGGCTTCTTTCCAGGGTGAGGCTGAGCTCAGCCTGGTGAATGTTTAATGAGATGTTCAGGCCCACTGTAAGAGCAGCTGAGTGGTGTGAACAGTGTGTGGGTTGTGTTATGCTGCTGCCTGGCTCCTTTCTGGAGCTGAAGACATGGTCCTGTACAGAAAACCTGAGTACAGCTCTACTCTAAATCCACCCTTTCCCTCCTTCTAAGTCTCAAGCAGGGACTGAAGCTGCTAACTGTGGGGACTGTCTTCTGCTGTCTGAGCTGTAAGCAGCTTTGCTTGACCTCTGGAAGAGGATATGGACCTTAGTCATGATTTTTTGAAGTCCTTTGGACACCTGT
This sequence comes from Bucco capensis, assembly GCA_013396975.1. Classification (NCBI taxonomy): domain Eukaryota; kingdom Metazoa; phylum Chordata; class Aves; order Piciformes; family Bucconidae; genus Bucco; species Bucco capensis. The sequence continues at coordinate 379,931 of VWZO01002758.1, read as the reverse complement.
CAGCTGCCTGCTCTTCATGTGGCAATGAAGTGTTAATCTTGTCACTGCTCCCAAAGCCTGTCCTCATCCCCTAGCCCTGCATCTGACACATCCCAGCCCAATTTTGGCAGGCTTAAAGCTCACATTCATTGATAGTGTATAAATAGACAGTGCAGACACACCATGTGTTGGGGTAAAAAAGGTTTACATTCAAAGCAAAGCTCACCTAAGCTTCCCTGGATCTAGGCTGATACTAGGCTGAAGCTGGGAGGCAGAAGCATCGTCCCTCACTGTGAAGGGACTGACCTCCCACACTGTCCTTTGCTTGCTTGCTGAGGAGGAAGGCTCTGGTAAGAAACAATGCTTCTTGCACAGGATAAAATCCCTGAAGGGGAGAATCTCCCTCTCCTTCCTTCCCTAAATGCCTTGGAACATCCATCAGTTCCTTTGCTTCTCCCTGTGTCATTTTTGGGGGAAAGTCTCTCTCAGTCCAGCCTGAGATGAGTGCCTGGGCCATGTCCAGCAGGATCTGCTCTGCTCTCCCAGACAAAAACACTGCAGAGATTTTTATCCCAAGAAATACTAAACCTTTAGAGCTATGTTTGTGTGCCAGAAACACCCAGGATCAGGCCCTTGGCCCTGAAATATGTGTTGGGCATAGGAGGAGCAGAGGAAAGCACACTTTTGAGCTGATTTGATACTGAGAAGTCTCATACCTCTGCCCGAACAGACTAGCCAGCACTGATCCAGCTCTGAATAAATCCTCCCTCTGCTGAAGCACCTGGAAAAGGCAGATATCAGAGGCAGGAACAGTATCAAGTTAAGTATGTGATGGATTGTGAAGCTGGCATTGGGAGCTGCCATGGAGGAATGGCACAGATTTGCCTTTATTTAGACTTAGTGGATACTTGAAAAACTAGCTTCACATTTTGTCAGATGCTAAGCATAAATCTGGATAATAATTCACACTTCACTAGGCTCTTTATAACAGTAGTTTGCTAAAACAAATTGAATTCAAACCTATATTCATTTACTAACTTAATGCATGGCATATCTGTGAATAATTTTTCATAGTCTAAAAAAAAATGAAGGCAGAAGCTTAGCTGGAAAAGGGCCAGCAAATCTAAAATTAATGTACATTAAAGCATAACTGCTACTCTAAGTGCATTTGTTATGTGCAACAATAACTGCTTGAAGCCCCTTCTTTTGAGAAAGAGATTGTTGTGTAGTAGCTAAAAGAAGTCTAAATCTGAAAATCCTAGGGTAGGATGACAAATCAGAGCTTCTTGAAGCTGTGCAAATTTGAGAGGAAAGACCCAAGCGATTTGGCACTTGGAAAATGCAGAGCTGTTGATGGAACAACTGAAAGGAAAAGTTTGTCTTTTTGTTTTTCAAATGGTTACTGGAGGTGGAGAGAATGAAACTTCTTTGCTTTGAAGATGTATTGAAACATCTCCACTCTCTCCCCATCTCTCCCTCACTTGAAAGCATGCGACTTACAAAAAATAGAAATGATTCCAGTTTTACACATTCCACACTCTGCAACTGAAGCAATTCCAGCTGTTTTTTTTTTCTTTGAGAAGGAATAGGAAAAAAAGTGCTAAGGTCTGTAAAAGTGAGACCTCCACGGCAACTGGTGCCATATCTGTGCCCACAGCAGAGGGAGCATTAAACTCATTGCCCACAGGAAAGTGTGGGGAGTGATACCCATGTTCCTAGAATCCTTGGATGGGTAGGATGAGCTCATTAGCCTTCTGGCAGTCATCCTAGGAGAAGGACAACTCTGATTCCAAACCCGGGCACATGGAGCTCGTTTAGCCCTGTGAGGCCTTCCAGCTAAGAGGTTAAACCTCCATGCTAAGGACTTGGCTGCCAGCGTCCAAGCTTGCTAGGCCCTGGCAGATGAACCTTAGGACTAAAGGGTGGGTCCAGCTCTGTGCATGCTGTGTCTCACCTAAAAAAAATCCAT
>VWZO01002758.1:302466-373409 GCA_013396975.1 Bucco capensis | reverse complement strand
TGGTGTACAGCCAGGGTCAGCAGAGCACTTCTTTCACTTGATACATTTTTTAAAGTGAATTTTCTGCTGGTAAGAAGTTCTTGACTGACAGGTCTGGAGGTCAAAGTCCTTAATTTAGGAGGAAAACAAGGGCAGAATGGTTACAATATAAGCTTTAGATCTGTTCTAGTCTTTTGATGGGCCTCAAATTTGAGATGAATGAAGCAATGTTAGGTGTAAGAAAAATTTTTCTTTACTTCCTTGCCTATCCACATGCCCAAAGATAGGCTAATAGGAAGCTTGCTGGTTTTTTGGGGGGCACTGAGGTTTGATTTCAACCTAGCTGTTACCTCAGCTGAGGCTGTAGTGAATATTATCTATTCTTGAATATTCTTCTTCCAGCCATCAGTAGTGACCCAGCTGTGAGTAAGTTTTTTTCAGCTCCTACAAAACAAAGCTGACTTTACTGCTTCTCTTGGTCTAGCCTTGCTCACCAAGGCCCAAGGCTGGGGAGGCTCAGCAGGGAAGGCCATCTTGCTGACACAACTGCAAGGACAAAAGCCTGAAGTCATCATGCCTGTGTGATGACAGCCAAGCTGAAGCGTTTAGCTAGTTCATGTGATGAGACCTTGGTCCTTGCCAAGTAGCAGCTAGGCTCTAAAACTGACAAAAGGGAACAAGAATTTAGACTAATAGCAGAGATTTCAGAGACATTGCCCCAGATTTGTCCTGTGTAACTAAGGAGTCCATGCAGGTATGTGCCATTATAAACACCACAATCTACAGACCAGCACCTGGCAGCCAGTCCTGCCATGTAAGATGCTGTGCAAACACATGCAAATCTTGCCTTGGTCATTAGTAATCTCCACTTCAACTCAAAATCTTGGCCAAAAGGCTTTCTCTAGGTGATCTGTTACTTGTTTGATGATGCCCTGTGGTTTAATCCTACAGATCCTCACCAGCCTGTCTTGCTCTGCTAATCCCACCAGTCTGTGGGTACCCTGGCCACCTTCAGGGACCCTTTGGCACCTTGGAAGAGACAGAATCCTTCCTAAACTCATCCAGTAATGAAGCTCCAGCTGTGTGAGATTTTAAGAGCTTCAGTCTGTGATAGAGAAGTGAATGCTATTTCCATTGAATGGAAATGTTCTTTACAAAATATCCACATTCAGTACCGTGAAAAAGCACCTCAGTNGATTCTATGATTCTAAATATTGCCATCTTTTAATGACACTAAAAACATCTTTTCAGAAGAGGAGGTGAACCAAAACTAGCAGCATTTTAAATGTAGTGACCTATCAATGAAACCAGATAATCCATGTATATGACATAATCATCTATAGTTTACCCCATTCAATTATTTGTTTATAAACACAGACCCCACTACTGTAATTGAATACTCCCAAATTAGAGATGAAGGTAGGGGCTACCTGTCTTTTAGCTCATGAAATTATTGGGTTTTGGTGATAGAGGATTTTATTACTCCAATAATACCATTTCCAGGGGAGCTTTCATGAGCTTCATTTGCATGTTGATTTTTTATAGTAATTATCAGTAAAAGGTCAAATATTTGCTTTATCTATATAATTCAATTTTAGGAATGCCTTTGGGATTCAAATTAACTCCCTTGTAATATCTTCATTGAAAAAGAAGATTAATTATGCTTACAAGAAACCTAATTTGGCTTATCAGACCTTTAATGTTACAGGGATCGTTAATGCATTTAAATTTAGGATTAGTAGAGTGATCTGGTTCCATTATTTTGGTGACTTTAATATTTGTCATTATTTTTATGCATACAGCTTCTTTTCCCTGAAGTGAAATTATAATGTCTATTGTAAAGGAAATAAACATTATATATTGACCTTAGTAATTATCCCTCTGCTTTTTAAGAGCCTATAAAAAGATGTATTTGTGACTCACATATAAATTCAGCACTCACACGCTCAGTGGACTCTGCAACATTCATTATCAGAGAAGGATGTAGGAGTGCTGGCAGGACTAGGGAGCAGGGCTCCTGGCAGTATCCCCATGGGAACCCCCAGGAGGAGGAAGGGAGCTTCAGCCCCACTGTACCCATCCTGCTGGCCACACTGTGTGCTCAGCTCTTCCCAGCCCTGCTGGGGATAGCTGGGAGGATGCTGAGCTCTGGTGTCATTGCTATTGCACGAGTTTTTCAGTTGCACTGACTTTGTTGGGAGCAGAATTAGAGAACTAGAGANAGACCACAAGGGATTTTCAGACCGTGCCTGAGAGAACTAGAGAGTGCTTTTGAGGATATTGTCTGCAGGCCTGGGTTCATCCCACTTTCTTAGAAATACCCCAGACCCACCTCATTTCCTCCCCTGGGTTTGTCTCCTACAGAATTAGTGTGTGCACAGCTCACAAGGCTCATGTTGTGGGTGCCTGCAGGGGTTAACTTTGCTGGCTGCACGGGGAAGAACTGGGAGGGCTCCAAAGCTGATACTGCTGTATAAACCTCTGACTGTGTTAATGAACACAAATCAGGGCTCTTCTATCTGTCTTCTTTCTGCCTCAGTTGTGCTGTAGTTGTTGGTATGGTATATGATTATTCATGCCATGCAGTTTGTTGGGATTTTGGGTTATTTATGCCAGGCTAATTGCTGTGGTATCACAGTGTTCATGCTAAGCTAATCACCATGGTATTGGATTATTTATCCTGAGCTCACTGCTGTGGTATTGGGTTATTTATGTTGAGCTCATTGCTAGGGTACTGTGTTATTCATGCCATGCTCGTAGCTGTGGTATCAGGTTATTTATCCTGTGCTTATCCCTGGGATATCTGATTATACTGATTAAACCAGTTGCTCTTTCAGTTGGCTATTCCATTTTCTGGTCTAGTATCAGAAAGAAAAATCATCCCATCTCTACTCTTCAGATCAGGATCACACGAGTGTTTTCTTTTGGTTGACCCTCTGTGACACCTCCTGGCAGTGTGACACCACCAGAGAACCTGCAGGTAGAGTCTCTAAGTGGTTGCCCAAGCAGTAAAGACATGTCAGTGCTGTCAAGGCTGCTCTCTCTTGTACCAGCTCCATCTCAGAACTGGTGTTTCTTTAGCAGCATGAGGGAGGTTATGAGCTTGTCCCACTAGTATCTGGACAAAGAGCACCAATCATTTTCCTGAGTTCTGCATTGGATTTGCCTTTACTCTGCTGTTCTCTGGCATCAGGGCTTGTCTCCTGCAAGCATTCTTGCTCAGAAATTTCTGAATATGCTATGTCTGATTAGCTACTTTTGCAGTTCATTTGCTGCCAGCTCCAAATCCATCCCTCTTGGTCTGAATGGCATTGATATCTTCTGCAGTCACTAGTCACTTGGAATGAGTAAACCAAACACTCTTGGATCTTGTTGGTGACCAAGCGCTCCTGGACCTTGCTGGTTAGCCTTTTGGCAACTGGTATGGTGCAGAGCATGGAACCAGACTTGTCCTCCTTGTAGGACTTGAATCCAATGGTTGCTTAGAATTGGTATAATTTCAATTTATAAAGTAGCAGGACACCCACATGAAACTGAGGTATCCAGTGCATTAAGCTCTTCAGTACTTGAAAAGAAAATATGGCCAGGAATTTTCACCTCTTCATTTAGCAGGTGTCTTGCACCCTATACTGCCTACTCATATAGAGAGCAGATGGTTAAATCTGAGTGAGTCCAGTGGTAACAGGCACATTGTCACATGAATTTGCAGTGCCTGAGTGTCCAGTGCAGCTGAGGGACAGATACTCATACCCTTACAGGGCCAGATCTAGCACATTCTCAGCCTTCAGACACTCCTTCTCCACGAGTAATGATTGTGTTACAGGCCCACTTTGTTAAGTGATGATCCTTTAGAGCCCTCTCTGGGAGTGACCAAATAGTTACAGGCTGGTGTAAGTAGGGCCATTTGACATGGCCATTTTTCTCCCCCAGCTCTGCAAACACAGCAGTGAGAGGAACACAGTGTCATCTGCAGTTCCAGGAACAGAGGATGCTCTCTTCACAAAAGGACTTTTATCTGCTTGCAGCAGTGCAACTGCAGCAGGGCTTGTGCTAAGCAGCAGTTGTTTGGGTCTGATTGATGTCTTTAGATACCTACACTGGTCCAGATCACTTTATCTAACTAACCTTAGCCCTAGAAAGTCACCAAAACTCTCCTGGAAGGCACTGCTCTCCCTCTCCTTGGCTTTGAGAATCATTAAGGTTGGAAAGGACCTCAGAAATCATCAAGAAGTCTCACTGATCAGCCTCAGCTGGATGCCTAACTTGAGGAAGAGATGAATTTCATCCTTGATTGATGTGTCCAGGGTCAGACAGAAGGATTCTAACCCTGCTATGCTCACTCTCCCCCTAACCCTCTACAATCCTGTCCAGCTTGAGCTGATTCTGCTCATCTCAAATAAATGACAATGATCAACTTAGTTGCACCTGCTTTTCTTCAAATTGTTTCCAGGGTATTTGTTTTTTTTATCAGTGACTGAGTACTATCTGTGCTTCAATACTGCAAACTTTAAAGGTGCTTAATACATCACAAAACCCAAATCATTGCAAGAAATAAGCACTGATGTTAGCTTAGGAGAAAATCTTTTAAAGTGTTTTTGTTTAGCTAACAGAATGCTGCTATGTATTATTCATTACAGCCTCTGAGATTTAATTATTATTAGTGCTCTGATGATTGCTAGGAAAAGAAACTGTAGCAGAAGGTGTCTGTCATTGTGTGAAGGGCATATATATGTTGTATAATCTAGCATTCCCATTTGCATTAATCTCATTAGTTGCTCACAATGCAACTCCTGAACTGCTCCTTGCTGGGGAACTGGGAGAATGTGGAAGTGAAGGGACACATCTGCCCTACCTGCTCTGCCCTCTGTGCCCCATCCCCATGTGCCTTCCTGAGCTTTGTGTTTTGTAACACAGAGCTGAGGATGAGTTAATTAAGTCCATCTCTGGCTTTTTGCCTACCCATGGTCTGTACCTGGGGTTCCTCTTGTGGAACTGCTCAGCCATTATCAGCCTCCTCCATGCAGCTCTTCCCTCTCCACACAGTCTCATCTGCAGCATCCAGGCACTTGGCCCAGGGAGGGTGAAGTTGTTCTCTCAGGGACATCCCCTGATAGCTGCCTGGTGGCTAGAGGCACACACAGGAAAGCTACTGGAGTGAGTTTAAGAGGAAATCTTGATTCAGCAACAGGCAATACCTTTAAGCATGCTCTAAACAAGACATATGACCTCACAGGCAGAGCATTCAAAGGCTCTGCCATTCCACACCTCTCTGCCAGCCTCAGTCATTGAGATTCATAGATGATTGGTATTTCCTTCACTCCACTTCAGTATAATGCAATCCAATGTAACTCAGTTCAGCCTGCACAGTACATCACTCCTTATCACACCAGCCACACAAACAGCATCTTGCAGTATTTCCTAGGATAAAACAGCACAGGGATGGAGATGATTGTGCCAGGAGCTGTGGTGGTAAGAGAGGGGATAGCAGACCTTTTGTCCCTCCCTGATGTGTTGCAATTCTGTATCCACCCTTCTCATTCAGCCCAAGCCCTCCACGAAGCTTGAAGCCTCTCTGTTGGCACCTAATTTACCCACTGACTTGAAAGTCTCATTAATTGCCTGCTAGATCTTGCATGGCCTCTCTCAGAGGTGCCAGAACTCCATGTGATCCTGCAGATTTGTTGCCTTTCCATTCAGTAACTCTGGCATCCCCAGCTCCACACTTGGGGTTCTCCTTAGAGTCCAGAGGAAGGAGAAGAACCTGAGTTCTTTAGAGTTAAAATCAGTCTCTGCCCCTTCTGTCTTAGATGACCTTGTGAAATCACTAGGTCCTCTGAAGATTCAATTTCTCCATCTGCTCCATGAGAGGAGAGGGAACCAGTTAGGACAGGCTGAGCATACCAGAGCTTATAAGCTACTTGGCCACAGGCATGGTGGGGATTGAATAAGGACTGGGACAGTAGGATCACTCTGTTCTTTGCAGGCACACAGGGCAGCACTGTGACAGATTAAGTCTCTGGGCTTGGTGTTTCCTATTACATAGCACTTCTTGCTCAGCCCTCTTAAGCTTCCTGTGTATCTCAAAAGACTTGGTCTCTTGGATGGTCCCATGCCTGTGTGACATCGGTCACCTTCTCTTTAATCCCCATTTCTTCTCCTTACTTTAAAACATTCCCTCTTGTGAAAAAATGAAGGCTGGAAAACCATCCAGGAGGCACCTTGTGAAACGACCTCCATGATGGGCATGTAAATGTTAAGGGATCCAAGTACATGCACTCTCTAATCCCAGAGGCTGAGAAACATTCCATGATATCTAGAGGCCTACAAGGCTCCAAGGAAGGGAAGTATATTCTAGTAACTTGCTTTGCCCCTCCAGCTCCTGTTGTGAGATGAATGCATTAACTGCTAGGAAGCACATCAACAGAGAAAAAAGCAGGAGCTGAATCTTCCAGAAAAAGATGACAACAGAAGAGAAGATAGGACAGCAGGACTGAACTGAGCAGGTATCCATGGGGGAGGTGGCATATGGAAGAGGTTTGAGGTCCTTGATTTGCAAGAGATTACTTGAATGCAAAGACATAGACTCAAGTCTCAGCTAGTTCAGAGCATCTCATACAAAGCAGACAGAAAGTTTGATATTATTTATGTGATTATAGAGATGAGATCTCTACATATCTTGCTTCCTCTGTGCAGATGTGCAGGACATTGATTGATCTCCTGTGCTGGCCCAATATTTGGATCCAGTTTTCCCCTCTCTGTTTTATGTAGGTTGTTGACCTGGCTGCTATCTGCTATCCTCCAGCAGCATAAAATCCTTAGTGGAATTTCCCTTATGCATACAAACCCACTACTGTCTTCAGCAAAGATTGAATAAAGAGCTCAGGATTTAGCCCAGCAGTTTTGTAACCTGCTTCTGGGACCCTTTGGATTGCAAGGCAGTAGATAACTATGGGATGGTTGGCTGAGTGGAGCACTGGCAGGTGGGTTGCTATAGGTCATAAGTCAGTGCTTCTGTGTTGCAGTCAGTAGCCCTCTGTGTCCTTGGAGCCACAACACCAAACCTTTTTATTGGGATTTTGTGTGTTTAAAGGCTGCAGATGATCTCATCAAATGGACATGTAAAGTGCTAGACTTTTACACTTGGATTGTTGAAAGCATATGGTCATGGGGCCACAGAGGGTGTTTCTCTGATTCAAATGCAGAAATATGCATTACATCTAAATTGACACTGAAAACTGACCTGAGCCTGGTATTAGAGAAGATTAAATTAACCCCCAGCAGTAGCTCCATATTACAAAAATTGTTAGATCTTAATAAATTGAAAATGATAACAGCAGCAAAAGCTGTACATTCTCCCTCATGTTCCTTTATTGCTGTAACACTTCTTTCCAGTTTGTTGCTTCCGTGGGTTTTATTAGCACATTTCAGTGGAGTAGATTTGCTCTGAAGTGATAAAAGCTGACTGTAATCAGAAAGCTTTATGTTATCTGCAGCAAACAATGGTAAATGCCACCTGAGAAGGGCTCTGTTCAATGCCTTCATTACTGTGATTAGTCTAAGACGCTGGCAGATAGCAACAAACTTCAAACTTGCTGATAAGAGACTTTGTTAAGAACACAATAAACAACCAACAGCCTGTACTTCAACCTGGGAAAGAGACAAACTCCACTCCTAACCTACCCATGACTGATCAATAGGCAGCAGACCTGCTGGTGTGCAGTGTCTAACAAGGGCTCCTCACCTGCACTCATGGTGAGTCCCCCCAGAGCAGGAACAGGTAAGAATCCATGCTCTGATCCAGCGAAGCACTTGCTTCCATGCAACTTAGGCATGTGCCTAAATCCCAGCGTGCACATGCCCTGCTCACCCTGGGAGGAATGGGATTTGGCTGCTGCAGGACCTCATGCTGATCTTCTGCAGGAGGAAGAATATAGCTCCTTGCAACTAAGGTTTGAAATGAAGCAAGATCTACAACGGATGCTGTTAATAAATGTTTCTTCTCCTTTTGGTTCTTCTCCTTTTGGTTTGTTTGTTTTCTTTCTTCATTGTCTGTGTCAATACAGAAAAGCTTCCTGCTAGTTGTTTTTCCTTTGACTGAAAGCCACAATCATTCTAGGTGAGAAAATGCTGCAGTGTTGCTTTACAACAGATATGGTTTGGCTCTGGAGAAAAGCAGCAACCACTAACAGGAAAAGTTTCTGGCTGGGCAGCCAGCCCTACAGGCACCTCAGAGCTGTGTGCCAGGGCCAGAGGGCACCTGGGGCCCAGCACTTGCCAGCATGGAAGCCAAGGCTTAGCTAGGGTAAGCTGGGGTAGAGGTAGTACAAGCCTTTTGGGCTATTGCTCTTCTTGGCACTGCAACAACCTTTCCGAATAAAAACACCAACTCCCAGCAAGAAAAATTAAATTTGTGCCTGATTTCTAAATAAAAAATAGTATTTCTGCAGAAGAGATAAATCTCTTTGAAATAGCCCTCAGAAAAACATCAGTCAAAGCTTTATAGAGAAAAATATCAGTTCTGATAGAAATATTCTGCTCAGGCTTAGCTACAAGCTGCTCAAAAATGTTTCCCCTTGGCCCAGGAAAGAGCATTTGGCTTTGCAGCCAGTGCTGTGTGGGCAGTGCAGCCTGCATGCTCAGGCAGGTAGTCTGAGGAGCTGTGCCTACGTGCCAGGAATGGCACATTCCCCTTACTGAAATACACTTGCTTCCTAGCTCTGTTGACAAATGCAAAAGGCAGAAATCTTAAACAGATCCGGGAAGAGCAATCCTGCCAAAAGGTTAGTTTTGAAGTGTTTGACATTTTCTACCAGAGCTGAGCAAATCATTTATCTGATTAATTTAGTTTCCTCTCTGTTCACAAGTCATCCAGGAGCTGGTGCTGAGATTTGCTCAAATTCATTTATCACCTGAAGTTCCTGCCTAGGTCTGCAGCTTGTTTATGGGCACTTTGTTACAAGCTGTGTTGATCACTCTTGACTGGGCAGACCTGGCACGATCCTGTTCTATCTTTCTGACAGGGTGATCTAATCCTTCAAATTAGATTTCTGATGTGAATCTGAGTGAATTTTGTTTCCTACAAACACTCTTTGCTCTTTGCCTATAGGTCACTGCAGGCTGTGAACACTTGTGCAGCTCCCAGAACTGCTCTTAGGATCACAAAGGGATGTCTCCATAGTCCAGCAGAGCACAGGAACACCATTCAGCTGGCTCTGCAGCAACATGGAGACCCCAGTGAGAGATCTCGTATAAGAAGTCCACCCTTGGATTTGAAGACTGTGAACTGGTGGAGAACACAGTATATTCTACTACCCCATCTAAGGGTGATAACAGGTGCCCTGGAAATAAACCTGGTGTGGATTTCAAAACACTNGGGGTTGGACTAGATGACCTCCAGAGGTCCCTTCCAACCCTAACCATTCTATGATTCTATGAAGAAATATTTCAATAAAACAATCACATCCCTTTTAAGAGGGAGAAAGGGTTTCTCTCCCTTAGTTTTCACATTTTCACAATGCACACATCCTACTAATTGTCAGGTTATATTTCTACCCCAATAATACTAGTTTCCATAACAAACTAAAAAGTAATGCCATATGATAGGAAGAATTACAGCAATATACTTGGGTGCAGTGTGACATCAAAGTGGGAATAATGAATCCAGGGTTTGCATAATTGAGATGTTATATACACGGGCTGGAGGGCTCATCTCATTCATTGTTCAACACTCAGCAAATAATTTCATAAAATTACATCCATATTTTTCTGCTTTGTAAGAATAATTTGGGGAACTTTGTTTATCTTTCCAGTAGCTCTTGGCACGTCTTGCTGATGTCTGCATTCCTACAGACACAATGCCAGAGTGTTTGGGAGCAGGGGAGGGGGGAGGCTGAGGTACTTTGTAACAGAGACAGAAAGGAATGGGAATTTCTGATCTGTGGAAAAATCTGACATTTTGAAATAAATAACTATTGCAGAGCATGATGAACAGTCACACTTGTGAAGTTTTCTGCCAGCATTTTTGTCAGGAGTCTTGGTTCAGTGCCATCAAGACATGTTTTTTCAATAATGTCCAATCGCTTTAGTTTGGTAACACTAAACCAAAATGAACAAAGTCCAAGGGAAAGCTGCAGACCTTTTAATTAAGATATGATAGATTATATAAACCCACTACACTTCCTGCATTACAATGAGAGTGCAAGTAGAAGCAGCAAAAGGAATCTGAAACAGTGGCAACAGAGTAAAAGCAGAAATGTTTTCCTTGAGGAGAAGCAGAAGTCAAGGCAATACATTTGACCTGAGGACCTGCAGCTCTGCTGGCTCAGGAGCTATACCTGCAGCAGGGGAAAGGAAGCAGCATCATGAGCAAAGTCATGCTAGGAATAGACACACCTGGCACTTGAGTCTCCCAAACCCCATACTGGTGCTCAAATAAGAAAGAGTGCCTCTGCCTTACACCATGGCTCTACTTGGAGGTAAATTTTACTCCAAATTACACTGTTTATGCATTTCTAGCTTCAACTAGAACTTGTGGATCCCTGGAGCTGCACAAAGAATCACCATTAGAAGATAAATTAAGTATTTTTCTTCCTTTTTTATTTGGTTTTCCCTTTTTTTAAAGATCCCATTTCTTTGCTTCACTAACTGACATTTTTCATGCATTCCCAAGGAAATCATACACCACAGGCATTAAAACTTGGCAACTTCCAAAGGCATTCAGAAATCCCTCCCTTTTACAACATTCAGTGGGACTTCACCCAGCACTGAAGCCTTTCTAGTGCAGGTGGCTGTATAGCTAGAGTGAAAGCAAAGGTGTTTCAGGCTGCTCCAGCCATACAGGGAGAGTTCTGTGAAAAGTCACAGCTGGACTGACCCTATTAGCAATAACAAAACCTGCCTCTGAACAAAAGAGACCCCAGTAAGGATGCAGTATATTACATTCTCTACCTGCTGTGCATTACTCTTTGGCTCTGTGATGTGACTAATATCAAGAAATCTTGTATGAAATTTTTATTGCTTGTGTAATACTGGTAGAGGAAAAAGGAAAAAAAAAAAATCCCTGGAAGACTCTGTTAGAGATGGATCAGAGTCTTTGGTAAAACCAAAATCACTATGTATTTAAATCACAGAATGGGTTGGGATGCTTAAAGGCCACCCAGTCCAACCCCCCTGCACAGTTTGGCATATATCTTAAATTGTATTCCCAACAGGTTATACAGAGGAGTGGCATTTGTACTCATTGACATTGCCTGATACCTCACCTTATTGAAATTGTCTGCTATAAAAACACTCTTGTTGGTTATAATTTTGCCAAACAAAGAAATTTTTCTTTGCTGTCAGTTTTCCTGAGATAGGTTTATAGCTGAATCCTTTAAGACATCAGAAAGCACTCTTTCAAAATCTAAACCAAGGAAATATACCTCTGTTTCTGCCACCACAGCAAGGAAATTTGGGTTTTCCTTGGGTAACTCGAGATCATCTGTGTGTACAATGGCAGAGCAGTAACTAAGAGCCCAGGATCCTACTGTAAGAGGCAGTACAGAAACACATAACACAATGGTACTTGCTTCAGGTGAGTGATAGTCTAAATAGGACATGAAAAATGTGTAGGACTTTTAAAAAGGCTTTTGTCCTGGGAGCCCAAGTGCTAAGTTACATGATTTTGAGTCTAAACAATACTTCTTGCTTGCATGGTGTAGGATGGTCACTGCCTTTCTGCCTCCTGCATACCTGCTTCTTGCTTCTCATCACACACAGGACATGTAGATGGATGCAGAACAAACACCATGAAGGACCTGGGAATCTATTTAGGAAATCAAACTCTTCAACCTGTCCAATTCCAATTTTAATTTAAATTTTGGCCTAAGTTTAAAGCATGATTGGAATGAAGGACTTAGAAAAAGGTTAAATAAGGCTAAACAATGTAAAGCAAAAACATCTTGTTTCCCTTCATCTGAATATTTTGGCTGGAAATATTTGTATCTTGCTTAAAAGAAAAAAAAGGCAACAAACAAACTTATAACCCAGAGCACTGCCTTCCTTTCTCTTGCTCTTCTCCTTTCAGATCCCCTTGCCTGTCTGACTCCCCTCTGCTAGTTTCTAGAGCAGCTTTATCAATCTCTGCCTCTTTGCTTTGAAGTCCTCCTTGTTGAGCACACTTTGAACAATAGTTCTCTAATTGCTCTTCAGAGAGAACTGGTGAACAATCTGGAAGGGCCCTCTAGCTGTTTCAGGGGAAAGGGACTTTTTTTTTCTTTCAGAACAGGCTGTCTTTCAAGACTGAGGCTGAACTGTTTGTCTAATAATCAGACTGCGAGCTATTTGTGGCAGTGACAACCTTTGGAGTCTGCCTACCTACAGCTCCTAGCATCACAGACCTGGAGCTACCACAGTTAGAGCTTGCAAGGAAAAGAGATACCACCTTTTCCTTCAGCTGACCTTGGGACTGGTAAATGAGGGCATTCTGGACACTCTTGGGTGTACTCTGCACTTCTTTTTCTTTGATCAGGCTATCAAAAGACACCATGTCAAGTGATGCTGCTCTAATATCTGATCAGGGCAATCAATCATGCACACACAGATTGAGAAGTGCCACTCTGTTGTTTGAGCACTCTCCTGGTTTTGGCTTTGTCTGACCTTGAAAATTGCCTACCAAGCACTCAGGGGAAATGTTGTGGAGTGATTATGATTAGAGTTTCTTTGTTAGGTGACCAAACCTAAAGAAGAATTTCTCTGAAGGGAAAACTGAAATGAACAGTCTTGGAAAACCCTCTGCAATGGGCAAGTGGAGGAGAATTGCACCTTGATCGAATAAAAACCCCCTCCAGATGATGGATTTTGGAAAACTCTATTTAATACCTGCATATTTAAGTTTAAATGTGATGATTTAGACTGGAAATGTTATTCCAAACAAATCCCCTTAGTGTTTCAACGTGTTTACCCTAAGTATACAGTAATCTGCAACAAATTCGCTGATGCCCTTCAGAATTTGATGCCCCCATAAAGCTCCAGAGCAAGGCAAGTTGTGGCTCCAGAGGGCTGGAGGAAGCCTCTGCAACTGGACTATTTCTTTGGATGCCACTGGAGGTCAGTGCAGCATTACAGTTCTGCTGGAACAAGCTGCCCTTCTGCTGTGATCTAGTGCTGCAGCTAAACACAAACCCCTGTAGAGCTGTTTTTAAACCAGATTTGTATAGTAATAAATATAGGCTTAAGAAGTGTGTTTTGTGGTTATATTTGGAACATCCTAGCAGGGATGTGAGAATTTAAACTTGTTTGGGTGTTTTTTTAATTCTTTTCTTTTTTTTTTTAAACTTTCCCCCCCTGTGGCTGTTGTTTTTCAATTGCTTGGGGTGGGTTTTTTTTTTCCTGCAAAGTAAAATTACTTGGAATACAGAAGGAACAGCTTTTTGTGACATGTTTTCATAGCTCCAGAGAAAACATATCTTCTAGTTCCTAGTCCAGCAGAGGGAAGTGTGGTCAGCACATGTCCCATGCCCCCTGTGAACTTGCTCTAGTTGATGCTTTCCTCTTTGTGTCCCTTATCTGGTTGTAGGGCATCCACACACAGGACTTGCTTCTGACTGTGTGGAAAAGGGCAGATACAGTGGAGTGAGCTCCAAATTATTCCCTTTGGTTTATGATCTTCAATACAGAGGGTGAAACAATCCAAAACACTGCCACAAAACCCAAGGTAAGTGGTTTAAAGGTGGTTCAGACTGCTGGGACTGTGGGTGAGCCCTTAGAGCTTGCTGCATCTTTGGCTTTCTGGGGAACACACAGCTCCTCTGGTGTGAGCAGAGGGTGCAGACACACTGTGCCTCTCCTGTTCTCTGTGTGGCTGTAGCACAACAGATCCTCAAGCCTACAGCCTTGTTCTCCTATGGGACATCAAAGATAGACCCTCTGAAATACAGGAGCACAGAGGAACAAAGGTCCTGGACACTACAACAAATGTTCCATCTAAATGCTTGATGCATGCAGGATCCATTACAAGAGCAAGGGTAGCAACACTGAATAGACATCATCAGAGTAAAGAAAACTCCCAGCCAAAGACTATGGAATCCAACAACATAACCCAGAGCAATTAGTGAGTGACACAGTCTAGTCTAGCCAGCAGATATGCCATTCCTGATGCACAAAACCCCAGACACCAAGCAGGTGACACAGCACCTGCTCTACCTGAGCTAAGTATGAGAGCAATAGGCTTGCTCAGGCATGTCAGGACTCTGCCCAGAGGCTAAGCTGCCTGCTGGCCAGGCAAAGAGGAAGGCTGAAGGATTCAGCCCATGTTCTGCTCCCAGCTGCTGTCTGGGAGCAGCCTAGGCACAACCCATGGCCTTGGTGCAAAAGCCACCTGCAAAGAGCAGGATGATTGTGCTCTTGGGATCTTCAGGCAGGTCCCCAATCCAAAGTATATCTATTTCTGATCCAGGTACTTCATTCCTGCTCATTGATTTATTTTTCAGCTATATTGGCCAGAGACCTCATTAGGAGAAGGGCTGTAAACAGCAGTTTCTCTCCACCCTTTCTTTAAAGGAATGCTTCCAATTTTGGGGTGTACATCCTTCCTCCCCCCTTGAAGGGAGATGGTGGAAGCTCACTCTGACTGAACTGGCCACAAAGGATAATGTTTCCAGGTTTTTCAGGTTTCAGTTTTATTCTGGGTACATTTAGCTGAGTCAAAGCCATGTTGGCAGAGCATTGGATTAGACAGGCTCAACCTCCTTTAAGCACTCAAACACAGATATTTCAAACCACACTGTTTAGACCATGGAGGATTTCTTGTCTTAGAGCAATCTCATAAAAGAAGCACTGACAGCTGTATCTGCTGGTTAATTTAAAACCCAGCTGGAACAAGACCTGGGCAAAAGATTATTGTGAAGTGACTCTCATTTGCTATTGTTCCATTACTGAAAGCAACAAGTTTTACCACAGGTTTGCCCCCCTTGTGGCCTTGTACCCTGACATAATTTCCCTCTTGGTTCCTGCAGTAATAATATACTTCTGCTCTAGAAGATCACATCACTGTTCCTCCTCCTGCCCTCAGCCTGCTCTGCTCAGCCCATTTTGCATACATAGCCCCTCATAGCTTTCAAGCATGGGATTTTGCAGCTCCTCTCCATCCTTTTCCTCCCAGAAGGTCTCAAACAAGCACAGAGCCTCTTTGCCTGTGCTTTCCTGCTGGTCCAAGGAGGCTTGGCTGCCTCTCCTCCCTTTGTATCTAGGTTCAGGGCTCTTTGGGGAGCAATCCTCTGGATTCCCAACCCATTCTTTACCCCTTCATTCACCACCTCCCTGGATCTGCCTTATCTACCAGTGTCATATTTCCCCAAAATAAAGGAACTTTGGCAAGTGAAAGAGAGCATCTCTCCTAGTCTTTCAGGTCCTTTGCAACAGCTGATGAACACAGCAGTATTTTCTGTTCTCAGTCCTATGATTCTCATGTCTTTCTCATGCTTTCATTCTGCAAAAAGCTCTTCATTGGTTACAGTTAGGAAAGCTGGAAGCTTTGGCTTTGTTTTCAAAATGAGCAAGTCCCTTTCTCTAGAGTGACTGTGCACAATATATGTTTTATACTTCTCTACCCCTTCCCATGATGTGCTCTATGCTAATAGTTCCCTAAGTATTATTAATTAGATTTTTTTTAAAGAAAAAGTTCTTGGAAGTTAATTAAAAGTTGCATGCAGTAATTTTGCAAAAGTAGCTTTTCCATTCTGAAAATTAAATCTTTGTAATTAAAATCCGATATTAATTTAAAGATTCAAAGGGGGTGTTTATTACTCCTTGATTATTATTTATTTATTGCCACTTCAGAAGTGTAATTGCTCCAGTAGAGGGAAATCAATCCAGTTCCAATGCTGAGGTGCCCTCTCTCCCTCTTCTCCCCTCCCTGGGAAATGGGACATCTTCCATCATCCTGCTTGGAGGAATGATTGAATCCCCAGTGGAGGGACAGGGACACGTGCCTGCACGTGGCTTGATCTCCTCCTCTAACAGCCTGTCACTTTTCTTTCCTCCCAAGATGTAAAAAATTTGTTGTCTTGTTATCTCAAGGATGGAACATAGATTTCAGAAGCTATCAGCATCTCTTCTTTGCCAGCAAGAAGCTACTTACTGCACATTTAAAGAGCACCAATCAAAACAGACACTGGCTTGGCACAGCCAAAGTTAAAGAGACATTAGGGGAAGAGTTTGGATGCTGAAGCAAATGCTGAGTGACTGTTCACCAAAGTGCATCTGCCAGTGGCACATCTGGGTGGGTCTGGATTGCTCCTGTGCCCCCAGAGCTCTGGATGTGTGCAGGGGAAGAAGCTGTGCTAATGTGAGACAACCCCAACAGATGAGGTTGTGTTCCCAGTTGGTACCAGCACTGAAGTGAAGAAGGGTCAAGATTTTCAGAGGTGACTTCTGTTTAGTTGTCAACCCTTACACACCATTTTCCTTACTTTGCATTTCTTGGACATCAAGCCTGCTCAAGGAAGCCCAGCTGGCTGTGAATGCTAGGGATCTAGCAATCACCATTGACTGGTGAAGGGGAAGCCATATGAGGAAAGGCTGAGGGAACTGGGACTATTCAGCCTGAAGAAGAGGAGACTCAGGGGTGACCTTATCGCCCTCTACAACTACCTGAAGGGAAGTTGTAGTCAGGTAGGGGTTGGGCTCTTCTCCATGGCAGCTAGTGACAGGACAAGAGGCCATGGCTTGAAGCTGCAGCAGGGGAGGGTTAGACTGGACATTAGGAAGCACTTCCTCATGCAGAGGGTGATTGGGCTCTGGAATAGGCTGCCCAGGGAGGTGGTGGAGTCACTGTCCCTGGAGGTGTTTAAGAGAAGACTGGATGTGGCACTGAGTGGCATGGTTTAGATGTTGTGGTGTATTGGGTCATAGGCTGCACTTGATGATCCTGGGGGGTCTTTTCCAGCCTTGGTGATTCTGTGATCTCTTTAGAGTTTCTCTAAAATCCAAGTCTAAAATCACATTGCAAAGATCCAAGAGACCCAAGTGCAGCTAACCTCCACTAGCTAATGGGGACTAATTACTCTCTCCCTCTTTTGGCTCTAGAAGTGGCCCCATCTCGGTGGCAGTCACCCCTTCATGTCCCAAGGTGTGAACGAGCTCGTGTAGGACATTCATTGCAAGTTTCAGAGCTCAATGATAAATAGATATACATCATTATCATTAAGTTATTAATCATTGTGCTGAGCTAATGTCACCCATTTCTCTCAGCATGGCTTTTGCCTCTGTAAGATGTATAGCACACCAATAAAACAAGAGAACAGAGTAATAAGCAGCATATCATTTATAATTATCAATAACGAATGCATAATCAACAGAGAACTTCTCATGATGTTTAGGAAATGGCTGGTCCCCTCATGCACATCCTTGGGCTATGCTGTTATTTATTACAAGCTATTTTTACTGAACAAGTGTTTTGGGAGTACCAGAGGCATAAGAAGAAAGAAGCTTTGCTTAAAAGCTAAGAGGAGTCACTGGGAATTACCTAAACATTTTCAAAACTGGAAACATTTAGGTCAAATGAAAAAAAAAAAAAGAAAAGAAAGGCTTTAGCAGCAGAGAGAGTGCTGTGAGCAAACAGATCCAACTCCAGTAATACTAATGTCACCAACAGAAATAATCAAGAATAAACAAAATCCTTGTTGAATGATCACAGAGGGAGATCTCGTTTTGTCCTTGAGCTAGATGATATACAGGAACTTTTCTAATTATGTTGTTATTACAATGCACCAGAGCAGCACACTGAGCCCCCCCTCAAGATAAGAGCTGTTATTGTGGCAGCTTTCTAGGATGGGATGTGCATGTATTACAAGAGAGACCCAACTTAAAGAGCTTATAGTCAAAGCAGACAAGGCTTTAGGGGAGGGGCTGTCATCTCAGCACAAGGGAGCTCAAGGTTACAGAGATACCTGATCCAGGGTGCACCACTGTGAGCATCAACTGCACCATTCTCATCCTCCTGGGGTGCACAGGGGGATGCACAGGGGTTGGTACCATCCTAACACAGCTCAGAAGTCATCTATGTCTGCTGCAGCCTTGGTGAGGTGCTGGTTGTCATCCTTGCCCTAGGAAACTCCCCTCCCCTCCCATTTTGTCTCTGGAAGGTGATGACTCGGAATGGGTTGGAACAGGGCAAAAGAAGACAATTGCAAAGGCCTGTTAGTGCATTTTAGCCCAGATCAGCTCCTCTGGCTTAGACACTGCAGCAGAAACCCAATTAGGTAGACTGGGACTTACTACACTCAATGTTAGCCTGTTTAGGCTTGCATTTATTCTGAGGGTTGTCTCCAGAATCACCCCCCGAAAGTAGCAATTCACCCCAGAAATGGTCTGCAGAAGTCCTGGAGGACTAGACACCTGTTTTTGACACCTTTAGGTCTGTTGAATCCCAGCCTTAAAATCCCTCTTTGTATGGCTAGGCTTGGTGAACGAAGCTCCAGGGAGGGCTCCATCCATGCTCCTCCTCAGCGCCTTTTCCAAGCGCGCTGATAAAAAGAGGATAGCAGATAGCACCCTCGAGCCTGCACTAGGGATTTTTTTAGGTGAGACACAGCATGTGCAGAGCTGGACCCACCCTTTAGACCTAAGGTTCATCTGCCAGGGCCTAGCAAGCTTGGACGCTGGCAGCGAGGTCCTTAGGATGGAGGTTTAACCTCTTAGCTGGAAGGCCTTCCAGGGCTAAACGAGCTCCATCTGCCCGGGTTTGGAATCAGAGTTGTCCTTCTCCTAGGGCTGGCAGCGAGGTCCTTAGGATGGAGGTTTTATTAGAGTGTCCTTCTCTTAGCTGGAAGGCCTTCCAGGGCTAAATGAGCTCCATCTGCCCGGGTTTGGAATCAGAGTTGTCCTTCTCCTAGGATGACTGCCAGAAGGCTAATGAGCTCATCCTACCCATCCAAGGATTCTAGGAACATGGGTATCACTCCCCACACTTTCCTGTGGGCAATGAGTTTAATGCTGCCTCTGCTGTGGGCACAGTTATGGCACCAGGGGCCACAGGAGACCACAAGGGATTTTCAGACTGTGCCTGAATCCCTCCTTGTATTATTTTGGAGAAGTCACTTTACAACCCCAGACCTCATTTTGTCTCACTGAGGCCTGATATTTCTAACTTTTGCAAGAGAGAAGAATCATTCCTGAATATTAACTACTGTGTAGCAAGGACTCTGATAAAGATGATTACAGAAATAAACCACCAGTTGATAACCAAATGCAAGGGAAAAAAAAATTATGATTCCCCCAGCATTATCTGTGTGCTCTGCACCAGTACATTTTAAGGCAATCTCAGCTGAAAAGATAAAGACATAGCCCATCCTTATAAACAAGGATATTTCATTCAATAGATAGAAAGCTCTGAAGGGTTCCAGCTTTGCTGAAGCACTGAGACACTGAGAATTGAAAGAGGTGGGGAGAATTAATTAGACTCCTGATATTATCCTGGTAAATAAAGGTAATAAGCAAAGCTCTGAAAAGGAAGACCTGATTCATATGCAAACATTTACAGAATAAACAGCTGCTGATTTTCCTATCTAGCCCAGTCCTTATCCTTTAAGGCTGCAATAAGTGACCTCTTAATCCCAAGCAAAAAAAACTGCATGAGCATCTGGAATTGAAAGAGAAAGCATATTTTCTTCACTATTCCAATTTCCACTCAATTGCAGTACAAAGTTGTTTGCATCTTTCTGGGGTTTTTTTTTGGTTCCTACAGCAATGTGTGTTTGATGATGAGATTCTGTGCATCTGAACCATTTTGCAGCCTCTTTTTTTTTTTCTTCCTTCTAAATAAATATATGCCTGACCTCCCTACATCAAACAGGAGTACTGCAGTCCTTCAGCTTGGTTATATCTCCATTGTACTGGCCATGCTCTTAAAGCACTTATAGCAATAATTTCTTGGCATGATGGACAGACTCAGCAATAACCTGATCCTGCAATGCACTGAATAAACACTTTAGCATTTAGTACATGGACACTAATGTGCTGGCAAGTAATTGCTTAGAGGTTCCCAGCTTCAATATAATAATGCAGGGATTGCATTTATAGAGTATGGGGGGAAAAATAAATTGTTATTGGCCAAACTTTCTCTCTCCCATTTTGTTTAGCACAGTAGAAGAGAGATGAAGGTAAACATGAGGTGATCCTGGGTTAGCAGATCCTTTGAGCACTGAAGGCTCTATTTGGATGTGGCTGTGCTTAAGATGTGGAAAAATTCTACTGACTTCAGCTCATTGACTCTGATTTTACACCAGTGTTCCTGAGAGAAGTGCCTGACCATTCATATCCTCCTTCACAGGAGCAATGCTGAAATGAGTGAAAGATTAAAAAGCCTATGCTAGCTTGGCAAAAAAAAAAAGAAGAAAAAAAAGGGAGAGTATCTTCTCCAGTAAATACATAAACATGCAGCAGCAATTCCCTGGGTGAGTTGAGCTTAAAAAAAAAAGCTCAGTGGAGTTAGCAGAAGTAGAATGAGCTGTGCAGAAGCACCAAAGTTCTGCATTTCCACTTATGCGAGTAATTACTTTAGCCCTCATCAACATTGCTCTGCTTAAACAGCATTTAGAAATTAAAGATGCCTTAACTTTAAATGGAAACTAATTCAGGTATTTTCCTTATTATTCAAAACCTTTTCCCTGGACACTTGGGGCACAGAAATGATTATGGAACAGTTTTGCTGCTTTTATTTTTCCTTTCCCCCTTCCTAAGCACTGTGACTGACTCCTTAATGTCATGCAGAGTGTGGTTACCTCTAGGATACAGAAATGTTGTTGAGAACATTTTTGTCTTTTAAGATACTTGATTTGAGAGCTACCAAAAGAATATCAAAATATTCAGAGGACCAAAATAAAAATCAAAACAACAGGTGTCCCAATGTATTATTAATACCTATAAATGGGAGCTAGTGGATTTAAAAGCCAAGATGTAATGCATTTTCCTGGGGCAGTGAGCCTTTAAACAAGTCCAAGTTATTGAGATTGTGTAGTAAAAACTGGGAAAATGAAATATCTTTTCAGATAGGATAATAAAGACAGGCTATATTAACATACCCTTCCTGGGAAACACAAGAGCAGAAGAGACATCAGTTGCTGTTCTTTATGGACTTGGTTGTGGGAACGTTGGCAAATGACCTGCAGGAACTTCATTTTTAAGTCCCTGTTGCAGTCTGGAAGCATCTTGATGAAAATAAAGGGGTAGGAAGAGCCATGGCCCTGCTCAGCTTCAAGTTGTCTCTAGGGAGGCATTTTCTCAACTGTGCACAGTGCCTCTGGGTGGAATATTTCCTCTCTGTCTGGAGAGTCAGCACAAAGCCTTGCATCACAGTCATGCTCTGCACCGATGCCTTCACAGGGCTTCAGCATCTCAGAGTCAGTCAGCCACTGCACACAAAGGGGTGAGGTGAGCTCAGCTCCTTGTAGGAATAGAGGGAAAAGGACACCAAGGATATACCCAAGCCAAGGATCCTTGTTGCCTCATTCTTCACCAAGTGAGGACCATGCTCCTGTGCCCTGCCCCAGAAAAGAAGCTCCAGCCTGGCACTGTGTCTCTCCAGGGAGACTAAGGCAAGAGGATCAGGGCACTGGGACATGCCAAAGACTTTGAATTAAAATCTTATCAAGCCCTTGCTAGACTGCAATGCTGTCAAAAGGACTAACAAAACCAGTGAGTGCCTAGGGAAGTTATGCTGAGCCTGTGCAGAGGCAAAACTAAAGGATGAAAAAGGTTGGTTTGGAGTGAGGGAGGAAGATGCTAGAGATGGGATGGAAGAGAGTCAGATGCCATGGTGGAGTGTAGCTCTTGATCAAGCTGCCAAGCAGAGCAGCATGGCTTGTTTTGTACTTAATATCTCTGCCCTGCCCCATGTTAAAATGCATGCTCTCTAATTGCCAGTGTCACTCTAGTATCTTGGCAATTTGTTGGTCTCAAGTTTGTTAGTTCAAATGTCAAATATGATATCTTATCTCGAAGAACATCNATTCTGTCTTCAGTAAAGCCTGATGGAGAAGTGTTGGTGAGTTACTCTGTGATTTCCATATTCTTCCTAATTGCTCCCCCTCCTCACAGCCAGTGGGAAGCTCAGAAGGGATCGACTGCTCTTAATGAACTAAATTAATCTCCTCTTATGTACCTGTATGTCCAGCACTGTTTCTACACGTTTCCAGGCAGCCTTTCCTGTTTTCACCTCATCTTTCCTCTTGGCCTCACTAGGGTACCCAATGCATATTTGTTGTTGCAGGAAAGGACAACTAATCTCTTCTAGGTGAGGTGTCCACCTGAGAATGCCTCTCTCCCTCCTTTGGCTGTAAATGAACCTTAGCTCACCAGGTAAAACTAGGTACCAAACTGAAGCAGTGAAAGCCTGGCAAAAAGCATCCCACCCAGGATCACTGTGGCAGTTGGGTGCTTGGCTCTTCCTAAAGTGCAGCTGCTTTAAGCACTTGGGAAACTCTCATCTGGGATTGCACAGGGAAACTTTCCCGAGGCTGAGAAATCTGCGAAAGTCTTAAGTCCATTCCTTTGACTTTAAGAACCTTTTTTTGGTTAAGTTTCCTTTTGAAAATATTTATTATTATTATTATTAAGCTCTTTCTAAAAAAAGTAGCATCCTGCTGCTAATTTCTGTTCTGATTCTACCTCCACCATGGATGGATGCAGTGCCACCACACTTGGTGCTGCTTAAGGCAGAGGGTCAGCTGCAGCCTGGGTGCAGAATGAGCTAGGAGCAGCCTCCCTCTGCTCCCCAAAATGTTCAGCTGCATGCTAGGAACACAATGGCAGTGATATGTCTGTAACTGCTTGGGGAAAGAACATTTTAAAGGTAAAGAAAGAGATTTAAGGAAGGGGAAAAAAATGAGCAGAGATAAGGCTGAGACAGTGTCAAAGAGATGGAATATACATCTCAGAGAAAATCTAAAAGCAGATCATTACCCAAAAAATACTAGCTGTAAGCAACAGTTTGCAGTGCAGAAAGAATATTTATCCACCAGTGTTTTGATAGTCTTTCTGTTTGTTTCTACTGAGGGCTAATATTATTCAGAGCTTAGAAATGGAGGTTTGGAGGTGGTTGTGGGGTGCAGATGTCCTGCTACATGTTGCTAGCTGACTCATTAACCCTGCCACAGGTCAGGGACTGGACACCCTTGTGCTAGGAGCTGCAAACCCCCCCAAAAAAGAGAGTACTTGAGCCAAAGGGTTTGTATACACATGGGAATGAATTTGGATAGCCAAAGACCAACTGCTGGGGGTCAGCCTCAAGGACATTTAGAGTATCTCCTAACGGTGGGGGCACTGAACAAGGTATTCACAGAGCACTCCCTCCCCTGCTGCAACCATCCAGCTCCCACAGCATCACTGCTCAGGGACCTCCTTGACCCAGAAAATAAAAGTGTTTTGTGTTTAAAAGCAAGAGATAAGCTGTGAATTTAAATTCTATGGCATCTTTTCTTTTGCAGTTGGCATACCCTATTCCTGTTTAGATTAGCTCACTTTCAAGCAGATTAACCTAAACTGGTACACAGCACTCCTATTATAGAGTAAGTGCTCACAGAGAGAGCTATTCAGGAATAATTATTCTGATTTAAACATTTCTGAATAATTCTCTGCAAAGGCAGGGTCTGAAGAGAGAGGCAGCAGGTTGATGTGGCATACAGATGGGGCAGCACAAGGAGCTGTAATACAGCATATGAGTACTCGTGCTGGAGTCCCTCTTTTAAATGCTAACACATCCAGCCAGGAACAGAAACACACCAGGTGATCAATATGTTCAATGAAAACTAACATGGGCATGGTGAATTCTGACCACTAAATATGCCCTGCTAACTCCTCCTGAATGAGAGACAGAGCAGAGCTTACTCCCCCAAAAGAATTTAGCAAATAGATTTGACTAATGAATGCAGTCCAGGAAAATCACCATCTGCTTATGGACAATTTGCAAACAGAAAAAAAAGTAGCAGCATTCTTTTAATAAACAATCTGCTATGAATTATTCACACAGCTCTAATTAACATTAGGATTCCCAGTTTCTCCAGGCAGCCCTAGTGCAATGATACTTCATGATTTCTCTGCATTTTCTGTCCAAGACCCTCTGAGCACTTTGCAGACATTCAGGAGATATCATTTAAAGGAGATTGTGTCTTCATTTGGCAGGGGATGAGATGGAGACACATCTAATAATCTGATATTCCTCAACTTTCACTCATTTATATCCACCTGCATGTCAGTTTCTGCCCTCCCCATTTGCAATCATTTTGGGTCCTGCTTTCACACTGATGCAAAAGAACTCTGCAGGTGAGGGAAAGTGGTGCTTTAGAGTGTGCTCAAGTGTCAGAGGGACACAAGATTTGTCCTTTGTACCTCATTTGGGAGTGGATTGTTTCAGCTTTAACTGCAAAATGATCGCTGTAAAGCCTAAGGTCCACATTTTCAAAGGTATTTTGGTACTAGAGAACACAAAAGAAGTGCCTAAAATTGCCATGGCAATGTCACTAATATACTTAGAAAGAAATTCAGGGGAAAACAGAATTTTTCCTATTTTTATGGCTACAGACCAAGTGTAACTACCTACATCCTTTTTATCACCACTTCACTCCAAATGCAGAAGTCTTGATTTGTGACAAATTGTCTCTTTTTACAAATCTTTTACTAAAGCAATGGTACATTTTTAGTGACAGCATTCCCAACAATGGAAACTGCACATTTGTGGTCTGGAATTACACTGTATAATGAGGTATGAGTCAGCATTACCCACTTATTATGGCAGGGGAATGGCTCCTACTTTGCTATTTGAGCAGAGTCGATTTACACCATAGCAAAACCCTAATGTGTAAAGAACACTGGTGTTAGAGTCAGCCTTAATTCTAGCTTTATGGAAATTAAATGTTAGGGGTTTTCATTCCAGACAAGTTGGGCTAAAAAAGAATCCTCATTAAGAGAATGCTGTGATACATGGGTACATCTTCCTCCTTGGCCAGAACGTATCATCTCTGAATTTAGCTTAACAATTTCACATGGCATTTTCCTGCTCCCTCCTCCTCCTTCTTCACAGTTCAAGAATAGGAATAGCTCTTCTGGCTGAAGGACAGAAGTTGTTTTTCATTAAAGTCTCAGAGTTTAGAAAAAACAACCCAATTCATCTCCTGTCTCTAGATGCCATTAAACACACTCAGCATGCAGCATCTCGATGCCTCGCAGGTGATGTCCACAGCCACCTCCAGAGGCAGGTTTGCTGCTTCCCTCCTCTCTCAGCAGCACTTCCATGGCTCCCCAGCACTTCCATGCAGCCTTCTCATTTCCAAGACCAAACACATCTTTATTAACCTCTGCCTTTCCTGAGTAAAGTCCAAAGGTTTTCCTCAGGGAAATAAAAATCAAAGCCTTGCCATACACCTCAAGAAGTATTTGCAGCTGGTGAAAAGGAAGGTGCAATCTTGGTTTTGTAGCTCAAGGAGAAAGGGTAAGAAAACTTAATAACTGGGTGTGTACCAAGCCACAGTGTAGCTGAGGTTGCAGCCTGGTGCCTAGCTATGAGTGTTACAGCCTTATAGGGAAGCAGAGATGTGTTCTGTATGAGAGGATGCAGCCTGAAGGTTATGATTTGTAATTATCAAAGACCTTTCCAACTAATACTTTATTTGGAAACAATATTTTTTCTTCTCTTGGCAAATCTGGGACTCTATCTTTCTAGGGATCTTGAGCACAGTTGTGATGCAAGCTAAATGATCAGTTACTAATTAAGTAACAGAAGCCTCCCCAGAAGAGGTAGCATTTATAAAACAAAACAGTTCAGGTATAAGCCTTTTCCTCCTGGGCTACTTAAGGCAGACATCACCAGGAGATTGCATTCCACCCTTACCAGGAAACTGTGGCTATATAGAATAACTCCTTCCCTCCAGACTTACAAAAATTAAGAAGGCAGACTCTAGCTCTCAAGGACAGTAACTATTTCACTTCATCTTCATGGGTACCTGGTACTACATATGAAGTGAGAACAAGGGACTAGCTGTGTGGTTACTGCTGCTTCTGCATCTTGCTGAGATTTTGAGCAGGCAAAGGCAGAGAGCCTCTATTTCCTCATCTGTAAAACTAGACTAATGCCCACAGAGATGGCCACCCTTACCAGGAAACTGGAATTCAACATCTTTATGTTAGTACTCATCAGCATTTCTAGCTGGGTGAGCCTTTACAGCCTGGGCCATAGGACTCTGCTCAATGTGCACACACAGATGCCTTTTTATAGCACTGGAGTCACTCCCATCACCTTCCCATTTTGCTGGGAACTTTCAGTACCCTAACGTTGGGAGAAGCTGCTGTCTCTGCTTCCATATTGCCTCACTCAGTACCCTGGCAAGGATATTCCAGCTGACAGAAGCTGAGGCTGTGAACCTCTGTTTCCCCCTCTGTCCTCAGGACTGGCAAATGGACCAATTGAGATGAGTGGCCTTGGCTGAGAGTTGGGATTGTTCATCCTAGAGAAAAGAAGGCTCCAGGGAGACCTTCTTGCAACCTTTCAGTACTTACAGGGCCTGTAGGAAAGATGGGAACAGATATTTTAGCAGGGCCTGTTGTGACAGGGCAAGAGGTGATGGTTTTAAACTAAGAGGAGAGATTTAGAACAGATACAAGGAAGACATTTTTTACACTGAGAGTGGTGAGACATTGGCCACAGACATTTGAGCCCATCCATGAAATCCCTGTGGGGTTGATGAAGAGTTTATATCCACCTCTCTGTGCAGGTTGTTGCTCTAGTTGGAGATGTCCCTGCTGACTGCAGAGGGTTGGTCTAGATGACCTTGAAAGGTCCCTTCCAACCCAAACCAGTCAATAATTCTATGAAAAGGGTTCCTTGTGAGGGAGGATTCCAGGACAGCATTCCTCTGATTCCTGCACTCACATCCATAAGTGGCCTGCTGTCCCCTCTGTTCAGATGCTGCTCAATGTGACACAGTAGTATGGTCCTAGCATTCCCATATCCTTGTGCCTGTCACTGTGATCTGACTTGCAAGTGAAGGGGAAGAAATCTCCCCTGGCTTCCTCTCCCCAGCTTCTTTGCTCTGCTCACAGCTAGCAGCTCCCTGCGGCCTCCCAGTTGCCTGGCTGAGTCCTGTATGATTCTCTCCTCCTTCCTGAACTGATGTGGTAAATCAGGATTTAACTGCAGTCTCTGCTGCACCATAAACCCCTTAGCTCTTTAGCACCAGCTGAGAGGTAATACCACTCTCAGCCTCATCAGGAATGGTTTCCTTGTACAAATGTTCACTGACCTAAACTGTCTCTGTTGCCTCTCTCCCCTACCCTAACTTGCTGCATCCAGCCAGCATTGTACTCTGAGGACGAGTGATGCTAGAAGGAAGTGTGGGGTTTATATTTAAGAAAGGAAATAGACAGCAGTCCATAAATCTGGTTCTCCTACCTGATCATTGCTTCCCTCCATCTCCCTGTGGCATTGTCGGAAAGCAGCTCTTGGAACAACCTCTTAAAAATGTATCGGCAAGAAGAAGGGAAATTGTTCTCGGTGACAACAATACTGTACACATATTTGTATATTTATTCTGAAGATCAAATTGATAACAACAGGTCCTTTCATGCCTGCTGATTTATCTGCTGAGCAGGTATCTGTGCCGTATGCACCGCGTGGCTATAACTGTCAGGGCTGATATAGGGATAAGATGAATAACCTCTACAGATCTCAGGTACAAGTAGAAAAATGTAATCATAACTCACTTTAGAACCAAGTGATACATATTTATACTTTGCCTATCACAGGCTAGCAAGCCTTTCCCTTTTATTTTGCATTCATAGGCCTGTGATGCACATCAATCTTTTTTTCAGTTTGTTAATATTGTTGTCACTCAGCTGAAATTTATCCTCACATGACTTATGATTGGGAGACACTTTCATCTGAGGAACGTTCTCCTAATTTACCATATTCATATTTCCTCTCCTGCCTTCACTATGTGTTGCAAGGACTGATACTTCTTCCCTTGCTTCAACCCTAGTCTGCTTTTTTCCTCTCAAACTAAAAGCAGTAAATGTCATAACTATTTATAAACTGAAGGAGAACAGAAGTCAAAGTAGCAAAATGAAATGGATATAAACTCTTCATCAGCCCCACAGGATTTCATGGATGGGCTCAAATGCCTGTGGCTGATTTCTCTTGGGAGACCTAGCCTTGAAGAATCCTCTTTGGATCACGATTGCCTTCCCCATGGCAAAAGGAGCAGTAAGGACTAAGTGCAGCAGCGCTGTGCAAAAGCAGTCAGAAAAGCAGCTTTTCCTACTGTGGGCAATTGTTTTAGGGATTTAAAAGCCTCCTACACTTCCAGCCTCACCATATTTCTTCTGGATTTTATGCCAGAAGCAGAGAAGCAGCAGGGCTGCCTTCCCAGAGGGCTGTCCATGGGGATGCACCATGGCTGAGCTGGCTGCTCTGGGCTCTCTGCACTTACCTGCATTTGGGGATGAAGGTTCCCCTGAGCAGGGCCAGAGGCCATTTCTCCTGTGGCAGCCTCAGCTCCTGCACCTTATGCCAGAGGATGGGTAGACCTTGCTGTTGCAGCAAAGCCTCCACCATCAAACTCCAGTGAGGGAAGAATTTAACTTTTCTTTTCTTTCCATCTTTTTTTAGAGATCATAAATATTTATTAAGAGCCTGTCAATCATTTTTAGGGTTTCTGACTGAGTGTGTCACAAGAGAAGGGCTTTTATGAGGATTTATAGTAAATTGCAGTAAATTGTATTCCTGTCAGGAGGCACAGAGGAGTTACATGATGTCAGGGGAAAGCGAGCAATCTCTACACTATGGCAACGATGCTATAGGGTGAATGTGTCCCTGCCCCAGGGTCATTGTGAAGCATGTGTACTTTAAGTGTCACTTCAGTCCTCAAACTTCAGCCAGGCATGGTCAGGAGAACCTCCCTCTTCTCGGGAAGAAGTCACAGCAATCAGTCCTAGGCTAGCACATCCATTGCTTTACATGATTCTCCACGATAGGATACTACCTCTACACAAAACTGCAAAGCACACCAACGCCAGATTTTATCTCCAACACTCCTTTAACTGCTTCCCAACAGCAAAAGAGTCCTGAATTCTCACACCAGCAGGATTTAAAACTTTAAGAGATGTAGGAATTGGCCTGAGATATCAATGCAACAGCAAGCATTAAAGAGACACTTCTCCTGCAATAAAGCAAATGAAGACAAAGGCAGAGCACGTTACAGGAGTACATTATTGCAACTACCTGTTGTTAAGTGAGGGCAGGAGGCAGAGGCTGCTGTAACCCTACACATCACCAAGCCATGCTGTGACATGTTGTCACACAGAAGTCCTTTGTTCTCAAAAAAAGTCAAGGTTTTAATAATTCCTGAAAAGCTATACCCAGCACAGTCCTTGCACCAAATCTCTTTTCCCATCCCACTGTCACTCCCAGAAAACAAAAGCAGAAGAGCACCATAACTTACCCAAGGGCAACCCAAGACCCTGTCCACCAAACTACATCACAGTAGGACTAAAGTATAAACTACTCTTTCTCCCTGTCTCTCACCTAGCAACTTTAAAACAAAAGAAAAAGTAAAGTAGAATTTTTTTTAAACTTGCCATGATTTCATCTAGTTTTGCTGCTCATCATCAGCTCTATAAAAGATTAAGAGAAACACTGATGACACCCCAACACTGAAGCCAATCCTCCATGCATATTAACCTGAAAGCACTTGATTGCATTCTCCTACCAGCTCCAGAGCCATGCTATTATTTTTTGGCTGATTCCATCACTTTATATTTTGCTCATTACAGTGGAGGAAGAATGTCAAGATCAGAGTTTGCCCAACAAGAAAGAAGTGTGAAGATGGGAAGTGCTTTTGCATTAATTGAATCAAGGATGACAGTGTGAGCAGCTTTGAGCCCCATAAATCTAGACAGGCTCTTGTCAGATAAAGTATCAATGTGCTTTATCAAACTTTGTCCATAGATTTATAGAGTGCTCAGACCACAGATCTGTAGTTCCTCAAAGTAATCACTTCAGCGTTTTCCAGCTACGCTCCCAAGCTCCACATGAAATAATGGAATTTATTGACAGAGAAGCAGGCACTGCAATTTTGCTGTTGTTTAGAAAAATTGCCCATCAATGAGGTGTCGTTGGAGAAAGACAAAAGATATTACAGTGAGATGACTATCTCCTGACTCCTGCTGAATTGGTAGATGAGCCATTAGCTTCCATGGAGGGAAAGAGGTGGTCACTCTTCCAGAGAGCTGCTCTGGTTTTCACTTACAAATTGTACTGCTCCAAGAAAGGAAGGGGAAAAAAAAAGAAATCAAACCCCAAATCCTAGACTTGTTCCAGTCTGCTGAATTACTTCAGTCACAGGTTGCAAGTCAGAAGTCTGTGATTTGTCAGTGTTGTTTTGGTTCAGCTATCACAATATTTAACCTCCTAATAACACAGGTCTGTCTTTGCACAATTCCTGTTCACATTTCACTGTCTATTAAAATGTGTAAGTGCCACTGATCACATTAGGTAAGGGTTTGTTGTTCTTCCTCTCAACATTAGGGGATACAGAGACTGTGAGTTTGGGAAAGACTGTTGAAATAAGGATGAATATAGTATATTTTTGTTTGTTTGTACTGCTTTAAATCCCCGACTGCTTGCTTGATTTCAGGGAGGAACCAGAGGAATCTTATCAGGAATTCTTAACAAACCAGGGGTTACATTTATGGCAGAAGTGGGAATGCATGTTCATGTGGGTATCCATTTTTAATGCATTGTGTGTCCTGAAGCATTCTTTTCAGAGATGGCTGCATGAGCTGGCACATGGTCTAGTGCTTTGCGAACAGGACTTCTGGGTCTTGCTGTGATGAAAGGGTTTGCAGTATGGGACAGCAAAGGTTTTCCAGTTGGCTTGAGATCACCTTGATCTCAACAATTAGCATAACCTCCCTCTGCACTGACTGATTTCTAAGAGTGCTCAAGCTACCGGAAAAATCTTCCCTTAAAATGATTCTGTTTTCTACCCACCAACACCTGAAAATATTTTATGATTGAATGATGGTTTGAGCCTAAGCCAGGTGATGAGCCCTCCCTGGAACACACCTATGTGTCTGTTGAAAAGTCCTAATCATGTCATCAGCAGATAACGATGCAACTTGTCTCCCACTGGGTTCTATTAATCCTTCCTCCCCCAGCATACTTTGATGCCTATTACTGCTCCAACTGTTATTGCAAGGTGCTCAAACAGATCTATGGACTACAGGCTCTGTTGCTGTACGAACACCTTGGGACTCCAGACGAGGTTCTT
Source organism: Bucco capensis (assembly GCA_013396975.1). Taxonomy (NCBI): domain Eukaryota; kingdom Metazoa; phylum Chordata; class Aves; order Piciformes; family Bucconidae; genus Bucco; species Bucco capensis. The sequence continues at coordinate 342,135 of VWZO01002758.1, read as the reverse complement.
GCTCCAGTAACACAGAGCTGATGCACATGAACAGAAAGGCATCCCTGGTAAGCAGACTCAGCTTGTCCCTCATTCTCCCTTGACTGCAAGACAGCTTCATTTGCTCATTAAATGTCACTTCATTCTGGTACCAAAGCACTTTGTGGGACACAGAGGTGGGAATGCGTTCATTCTTCTGTGCTGCAGGAGCTCAGGCCCCAAAAGAAATGAGGGCTCTGTTGCTCTAGGCAGTATATACATGCTTAGAAATCCTGCTTGGCCTCAAGCACACACTCTTCAAGCAAAGGAAGGAAAGGTGGAAGGGGAAGCAGAAATCCTGAAGAATGAAGTCATTTGCCTTGGGCTGCAGAGAAGGTCAGTGGCAGAGGCAGAGCCCAAAGAGCTTTCTAAATGCTATTCCTGCTAGCAGGAGCTTCAACTTAAGAGATAATCAAGAATGAAGTATAAGCAGTCTCCAGCCTGTGTCTCTGGGCTAGGATGAATTCCTTGCTTTGATGTGACATTTTAAACTGCGCACAACTCTTGGCCTTCTCACCGTGCCTCGGTGACCCTTAGGGTACAAAGGGGAATACACAGTAAAGGGCAGCCCCAAGGATGGAGACAGGCTGAAAAATAAAATACTAGAATAGAACACCATGGGTTCCTAGCATCAGCAAAACCCCCAAATTCCAGCTCAACCACACGCAAGATGTTCAGTCCCAGGCAGTAAGTCGCAGCGAGGACAATTGCGTAATGTTGTCATGTAGCAGGACAGGTACATAACACAGAGGGGCAGAAAGCTCCTGTTGGAGCAGAATGACTGGCTTCTAACATGTTACTGCTACATGAACATTTCCCAGTGGTGAGGCCATTTGGAAGCACGCCCTTCAAATCCTGTCCTAGCATCGCAGGATGTCGTGCTGAAAAAGACATCATGCAGCCAAAGATGTTCCACTTCTCACAAGAAAAGCCTGTTCTCACAAGATTTCCAGTCAAACTGAATAAAGCCAAGGTTCAGAGAACTTACACACAACCAAACTCCCTGTGTGTGAGGACAAGGCATGTCCTACATCCCACCTGAAGCTCATTCAGAGGTACAGTCCTCTTTTGACCCTTCTGGGCTGGGCTGCCTTGTCCCAGTTCCCAGTTCTGCACTAAGGAGATGGACAGACCTTCACCAGCAGTTGGAGTAATGAAAAACAATTATGGACTTTCTCAGGTGAGGTGTTATATCTGACTGTATAAGCACTTTGCCTTTGTGTCCCTACATGACACCAGTAAAAAGTCCTGTAGACAACCACTACCCTTCCAGTGAAGCAGTTGTACCATCCAGCTATGGAGGCACTAACACCTTAAACACACTCAGACAACAAATGCCCTGCGATAGTTTGGCTGCACCATAGTTTCCAGAGTGCTCCTTTAAAGGAACACTTTTGTCTCTTCTTACTCTTGGCCGACTTATTCTCCTGCCTCAGTACCATCAGTAAAACCAAAGCTGCTTCCTGCCCAGGGAGGGAAGAGACATTGCAAGTCCCTATGTGCTCGCAGCACAGCCCTGCAGGCAGTACGAGGCCCTGAGGCAGCCATCGTGATGAGACTCCTGAGTGGCACCGTGCTCAACAGCTCACAAGCCATCTGCCATTTGGACACACTGCCTGTGCTTTCCCCACTCTGATTATTCTGGCTCCTCGTGCCTGATCCAGCAGCAATAGAAGCCAAGCGTGCTCTGCTCAGGCTTGAAAAAGAAATCATCAGCAAATGACTGCAAGTGCAGTTGAGTTACGATGTCACTCACTACTGCTGCTCAACCAATGGCTGTTTGACTGCTGGGGAAAGACATGGGTGAATCCTTGGTTGTTTGCTCCTACAAAACCCCATTCCATTTTATTCTGGCCAAAAATGCATTTGATTCATCTCACCTCCACCTGGTCACAGTGAACCAAAGACCCATTCCTACTTCTGCATCTCCTATGACCTTGCTGAGTGGCACTGTGTAAGTGTAGTATCATTTTGCCTCCCCTTTTCCCCACCTATAAAACCACTGCTGGTGATGCTGAGATGGGAGTGCCCCACTGTATGCTCTACAAATTACATATAGTCATGATGTGTAGCAAATGAAACAAGGAGATAAGATGCATGCTGGGGAGAAGCAGAGAGAAACATCACAGAACAAATTAGTAAAGGCCTGACACAGCAAAGAGATGTCAAGACCAGGTAGGAGATTGCAATATGATTCCAGACAGTGGTGAGTTAATGCTGCTCTCTTTTGGTTCCTGAAGTCTGTATTACCCTTGTAAAGAAAGCAGTCATAGCTGCTTCCCCTGTGGATAGTTGTAAAAAGGAAACTAAGTTCCAAGAAAAAGTGGAGTGAATTCTGAGACATTAATAGCCCAGGACAGCATAAAGACACAAAGGTGGACAAGTATCAAAGGAGAAACTGTGCTGCATATCTCTATACTTGATTAAAGTTACTTTAAGAAAGGAATGGCCAACTCATGTCCTTTCATTAGCCCAAAACTCACCAAAAATTAATGACGAAGATGTGCAATAGGAGTTAATTTCTTGATTTAGGCTCCAGTGTATAACTGCTTCTCACACTTAATGGGTTTAAAATGCAATATCCAAAATATTGCAAAGAGATATTACTGAATATGAGCAGTGCTTCCAGGCACACACACAAATGCTGTAGCTTCCTTCTACTTTGTCATGACTCAAATTAATTCTTACATTAAGTGTGCACTTCCTTGTAACTATTCCAGGCTCTTGAAAGATTTGCACCTAGCTAACTGGGGCTTATTATATGCTTCCAAACTCATCTCCGTGCCTGAAATTACCATCTGGGTCAGTCCATCGCTGTGCCCATCCATCACAGTGCCCAGAGCATTGCAGACACCCAGAACACATCTTGCTGGGCCCTGTTTCAGCACAAATTGGGGTTAAACATGAGCCAAACAAAACCAGACTAGTGCAGAGGTCACTGATTGTGACAGTACTGAGAGGTTTGCTTTGGGAGACAGCTGATGCTGGAAGACTATCCAAAAGCTAAGATTCTTTTCAACTTAATTTGTAGGTTTGTAAGAGTAGAGATGAGTTGTTACCACCCTTGACAGCTTTATTCAACAATCAATGTATAGTCCTTGGAAATTAAATAGTTAGGATCACTAATGTCTCATATTTATTTTTAAGGGTATGAAAGGACATTAGCAATCATTTAACAGAGAACAGAGTCATTCCTATAATCAGAGACAGGAGTAGTAACAACTTGATCCCCTGATGGAGCAGGATTCCTCTGGAGCTTGACTGGGATACTATCTCTCATCTAACAAAGAAAACTGGCAACTCTGCAGGACAGCTGGGATAGGCATCTCTGTGCTCAACTTGTCTGGAAAGAAGCTGCAAAATGAACTACAGTGATGATCAAAACTGTAGTATTAACATGTTGGCCAGTGAAGGGCCCTGGGCCTCCTCTCATGGAGGTTGTAGATCAATACAGTAGAGGCAAACTAGTATGTAAACTGGTGTCCATGAAAGTAAAATTGTGCAGAGAGCTCTGAGCTCTCCATGTGATCTGATCATTGGTGTGAATTAATCTTCTCTGAGCCTAACACAGCTCCTCTAACCCCCTTGACTCCAAGTCAAATGAATACAGGAACATCTTCTGACAAGAACATTCCCCTCTCCATTATTATGTGGTTCTGGGAGAAATTTTATCTTGTCACAAATTAACTATCCAAATGTGGAGAATAAAACTGTAGTGAAATTTTTTTTCAGCCTATAAGGCTCTGTTCTGCCACCACATGCTGTGCATATCTCTGATATTCTTGAGAGAAATAATAGGCTCATGTTATTTGTTTTGATGTCCATGACATTATGTCAGTGTAGATGAAACATCCACAAAAGGCTCAGGAGAAAGAAGAGTTTGTGAGGTGGGGAAGGAAGGTTGATAATCTCAACTGAATAGGGGGAACAGAGATAAAATTCAGAAGAGCAAGTTGCAAATTAACTAATATTAAAAAAGGGAGGTTAATTAGTGAAAGTTAGACTGAACCTTTCATACTAAGTCACAAATTGTTCTTAGCATCACACTACCTCACACAGTGCACATCAAGCAGACTTAATCTCCTGATCAATAGAGAGACATGGATTAAAGTGGAGCTATTTCCATTAAAAATTAAAAAAACCCAAACAAAGAACAACACAGCTATTGGGGGATTAGCTAGCTCAGGGGTCTGAGAGTAGGATAGAGCATTGTTCATATTTCAAGGTCCCTGCTCTGATTACAGACCTGGTCAATAGGGATGCTGAAAGCCATTGCATTTAATGACTAGTTAGTGATGGATGTGAAGTGAATTGATGATCTCAAGCCAGTGCAGAGCAGACTTCACAAAACTACCTTAACCTATCATGCATTTTTATAATTTTCTTTTATACAGAAATACAGAGATCTGAGGAAGGAAAAAACCCAGGTTAAAGTACCCAATTGGACCATGTTTTGTCTGTTCCCACTTCTGCTTTGCAATTTCTCCCAGTTCTGGCAAATCACCTGGTTCCTCACTGTCTCAATTCTCTTTATATACAACAGAGGTTACATGTGACTCCCTTTCATTAAGACATAAAGCTAAACACCTTAATGTTGAGGCCAGGATATAGCAAGTTTGGGTACCCCTTTTATCCCAAGAGGATCCATGTGCCCCTTTGCCTTCAGAGATCACCTCTTTGCCTGGAGGTCAGGCAGCAGAGTGATGCTCCTAGATGCTGCTTTAGAAAGCCTCAGTCCTCAAGGCCATCAATCAGTCACCTTTCTCAAGCACTAAATTCATTTAAGGGAGGGGAAAAAAAATCAAAATTAGAGCAACAACAGAACTAGATTTCATACTCTGGGAAGCCTGTGAGTAGGAGTCTGCCTTTGGAGCACCTACAAGAGAATCGAATCAGGACATTTACTATAAACAGGGAAAATCGATTACACAACATTTTTAACATTTAAAACATGTCTTGTGTTTGGACAGCTGAGACATCCCATTACTGGGAATGACACTGCTGGATCAAGGGTCTACACAATTGGAGAGAGCTGTAAATCATCCCCAGACCTTTGGGCACACAAACACTTACAGAAAGGCTTTAAATGATTTGTAAATAAGGGACCAGATTCATTCCTTGGCAGTGGCTATCTGCCCTTGGCTTCCATGGGAACTGTATCCCCTGACTCCCAGGCTGAGCTGGGTGGGTGGATCCAGGGGGTCAGGCACTGGTGTGGTGCAAGAGGAGTTTGGAGATGCCATCCACCTTAGACCCTGCACACCCACTCAGCAGAACATGAACTGATGGGCAGCAGGAGTTGTACAAATGTGTCCAAAAGACACAAGTGTAAATGTAAGTAAGGGCAGGGAGCAGCTTTTGTGTGTTTTTACACCCTGGTGAGATAATTATCTTGTCCAAATCTTTGATGAGCCAAATACAAAGATAACAGAGCAAGGAATAATTTACAGGCTGATAAATGAGGGTGAGTGTGAGGGCATACAAGACTTGGATTACATTAACATGGGTGGCCTCTTCATTCACTGAATGCCAACCTACAGTCATGCTTCAAACAGCTGGTGCCTCCCATGCTCCCTAGTAGCTGTTGACAACTACTAGGTTGATGTGGTTTAAATCATCACAATCATAAAAACGCCCACTAGATCTTGGATACTGTTGCTCTCACAGCACTTTCTCTGCCAGGTCGGTGTCACCAGTGGAGTTTCACAAGTGGGACATGGCAAGATGATGTACCTTGAACACTTTCACCCAGCAGGATATATAGGGAGTCTTCTCATCATCCTCAGTGCTCTTCTGGAATAAAAGGATTAACCTGGGGCTGAATTACCTCCTCTTGCAAGCGAAAGGGTGAGGATCTCAGCAGCTACCTGCTCAGCTCATGCAGAAAAACCAAAGTCAAGGGCAGTGTGCTCTGCAAGCAGGGATGCACTGGCACTGAGGAATTTGGGCTCTGATCTCCAGATAGAGGGGAAAAAACCCCAAGAGATAGAGCTTGGTAAGAGCTGGGACCTGAGGCAAACCTGTACTTTCTGAAGACAGTCTGTCTGCCATCTAAACACCATCAACAGGAGCCAATGGTGAGACTCCACAGCCTGGCCCTTGCATCCTTGACCATATCTTGATATTTCCAATTAGAGCTTTTAACAACAGTATGTGCTGAGAGGAGCCAAGGTGGGATCAGTGGGGTCACCAGTACCTCATTGCAGTGTTAGGGAAGGAGCCCTCCTGCTCAGCTCATTACTGCTGGTGCAAGTTGGTCTCTCCAGGCTCAATGAGAGTCACATAAGCAGTAAGTTAATGGGCTGCTGTTCCTGCTGCCTTTCACGTCCAGGTCTGTTAATCTCAACAGGAGCTGTGCTAAGGGAAGTCCTATTAAGGAGGATTTTAATAAAGGGTTGATTTGTAAACACATGTGACCTTGCCCTCATTTGTAACGTCAGGAGTACGTGAGCCCTTGCCTCTTCCCTGGCTGCTAAACTTTAAAAAGGCCATTTGCTGTGATACATTACCCTCAGAATTCTCAATGGGTTTTGCTAGAATATTTCCTACAGCCTTTCTGTTGAAGCTAAATGGAACTATCCATGTTGGATCACTTTGTGAGGTCTATCTAGCATTTCCTGCCGATGCTCTATAGGCAATGCTTGCGAGCAGCAAGGAGAATAAAGGATTCCTGTTCCCCCTCCACTTTCCTATGGTTGCTGCCAAAGATGGAAGCAGTTTTCCCTCTGTGGGGAGCCTGTGCAGTTTCTCTGACTCAGAGACATCTCAGAACATCTGTAAAGAGCATTTATTGATTGTATTCACACATTTGGAAAAGCAAAGTCCAGANCACATTGCTGTGTGAGCTGGTCTAGGTGCTCCTGCTCTGGCAGGGGGGTTGCACTAGATGATCTTTCTAGGTCCCTTCCAACCCCTGACATACTGGGATACTAAGATACTAACACATATCCACCACTGACCAGACCAGGAGCCTTTGGGGGAGGTGACAAGTAGCACTGCTTCTAGGGCCATGCATGGAACATGCATGCAGCTTGGCTAGCTCAAAACCTAGCTAGGCACAAAACATTCTAGCAACAGCAGCCTTTGTGTTCACACAATCTGAATGGCATATGCTGCAAGAAATGATGAGCTGAAGAGAAGCAGTTAGACTAATCTACAAGAACACCAGCACAGAGCACCTTTGGCCTGTATAATCCTCGTGACAGACACAGGGATGCATGATGTGATCTGTGGAAGGAAGGTCAGTGGTGTGAGAAGAGGCACTGTTTCCAGTGGAGCCTCTAAGCAGATAGTTGGCACTAGGGTATAAAGTGACTTGGAGTGTTCAGAAAGGGAAGTGGGATCATATGGCAAAGCTGTAATTGTTATTAATTATCTATTACCAGATTAGAGGTACATTAGTGACCTGCAGCACTTATCCAGTGCACTAAACCACGCAAAGCTTCTCAGAACATAATAAGGTTAAAACAATAATGAAATGGTAGGAGAAGATGACACTCCATAGCACAACACTGTGCTGTTTGGGCTCCTGGAAGAGCACTTTGTCTGAGTAACAGGAGTTCCTGTGGAAGTGAGTCATGTTACACTCTGGAGATGGGAAGGGGAGTGGATGCCTTACAAATAATTGCTCACAAACATGCCTAGCATTTTCCTTAGGTGATACTCAGGGTTATGTGAATAAAGCTGGAGCTAATCTAACTCCTCTGAATGCTTCCATTAATTTCTGTGGCTGAACTCAAGCTACAGAACTTGCTAAAGCAGGAGGTCATTAAAACAGATAGTGAGACAGAGTAAAATGAGAGGGACTGGCCCTTGACTGAACCTTGATCACTACAGGTGCTTAAGAGGGTTATTGTCTCCCTTAGTAAGGGATTGCACAAAAGGTGATGGAGAAAAAAATGCCATTCTAACCATTAACACTGTTAGATAAAGTAGCATTGCAGCTGTAGGTTGCAAGCCTGGCTCTCAGCCCCATGGCTCAGCAACAGCTGCCTCTGGGCTCTCTTTTTACTTCATTAGGCAATGCCACCTTCCTCTTCTTCTGCACTGCTCAGAAAGAAGCTCCCAAGCAACTGCACAAGCATTTTGTTATTAGCAGTGCTGGGCTCCTGCCCAGAGACCTTGGTCATCACCCAGGAACCTGTTTAGCTGTGTGCTACCCACAAAAAAGCTCAGTTCTTCCTCTGAAGAACATAGAATTGTAGAATGCATTGAGTTGGAAAGGACCTTTCAAGGTCATTGAGTCCAACCCCCTGCACTTAGCAGAGACATCTCCAACTAGTGCAGGTTGCTCAGAGCCCCAAACAACCTGACCTGGAGTGGTTCTAGGGATGGGACATCTACCACCTCTCTGGGCAACCTGGGACAGGGTCTCATCACCCTCAATGTCTTCCTTACATCTAATCTAAATCTCTCTCTTTTGGCTTAAAACCATGGCNTCTTTCTTTCTTTTTTTTTTTTTATTTTGTACAAATTTTAAAGGGACATTTTCTAGCCTGAGTGACATCCTAAGGGTGGAAGAGAAAGACAGCATGCTGTCAGGCCAGCTCACTCTGCCTTGAATGCTTTCCCTTCTTTCCTAGCAGGGTCACCAGCACCTTTTCCTACTAGATCATTAAAGGAGTGGAACATCCAGCAGTGAGCTGGGTCTCTGCAGCCTGGAGGAGACTGAGAGGAGACCTCAGCAATGCTTAGAAATATGTTAAGGGTGAGTGTGAGGAGGAGAGAGCCAGGCTCTGCTCAATGGCATCCAATGTTAGGACAAGAGGCAATGGGAGCAAGCTGGACCACAGGAGGTTTAGTATTAACATGAGGAGGAACTTCTTTGCAGTTCAGGTGCCAGAGCACTGGCCCAGGCTGCCCAGGAGGCTGTGGAATCTCCTTGTCTGGAGCCATTGCAGAGCTGCCTGGACACATTGCTGTGTGAGCTGGTCTAGGTGCTCCTGCTCTGGCAGGGGGGTTGCACTAGATGATCTTTCTAGGTCCCTTCCAACCCCTGACATACTGGGATACTAAGATACTAACACATATCCACCACTNCTGGAGATGGGAAGGGGAGTGGATGCCTTACAAATAATTGCTCACAAACATGCCTAGCATTTTCCTTAGGTGATACTCAGGGTTATGTGAATAAAGCTGGAGCTAATCTAACTCCTCTGAATGCTTCCATTAATTTCTGTGGCTGAACTCAAGCTACAGAACTTGCTAAAGCAGGAGGTCATTAAAACAGATAGTGAGACAGAGTAAAATGAGAGGGACTGGCCCTTGACTGAACCTTGATCACTACAGGTGCTTAAGAGGGTTATTGTCTCCCTTAGTAAGGGATTGCACAAAAGGTGATGGAGAAAAAAATGCCATTCTAACCATTAACACTGTTAGATAAAGTAGCATTGCAGCTGTAGGTTGCAAGCCTGGCTCTCAGCCCCATGGCTCAGCAACAGCTGCCTCTGGGCTCTCTTTTTACTTCATTAGGCAATGCCACCTTCCTCTTCTTCTGCACTGCTCAGAAAGAAGCTCCCAAGCAACTGCACAAGCATTTTGTTATTAGCAGTGCTGGGCTCCTGCCCAGAGACCTTGGTCATCACCCAGGAACCTGTTTAGCTGTGTGCTACCCACAAAAAAGCTCAGTTCTTCCTCTGAAGAACATAGAATTGTAGAATGCATTGAGTTGGAAAGGACCTTTCAAGGTCATCGAGTCCAACCCCCTGCACTTAGCAGAGACATCTCCTACTAGTGCAGGTTGCTCAGAGCCCCAAACAACCTGACCTGGAGTGGTTCTAGGGATGGGACATCTACCATCTCTCTGGGCAACCTGGGACAGGGTCTCATCACCCTCAATGTCTTCCTTACATCTAATCTAAATCTCTCTCTTTTGGCTTAAAACCATGGCCCCTTGTCCTGTCCCAACAAGCCCTGCTAAAAACATGGTCCCCATCTTTCCTGGTAAACCCCTTTAAGATCTGACAGTCAGTGGAGCATCTCCATCATGATCTCATTGTGCTACTGAACTGCCTCCCTGGTGTTGTCCTTATCTTGGAGGAGTGCAGCCTGGAAAGCTTCAGATGTGTTTGGAAACAGCACAGGCTGCAATTCCTGACACATTACTGAACCTCTCTAAGGTGGTGTCCCAGTGAGCAAGGAGAACAACCTCCTGCACACAACCTCTCTTCCTGACACATGCAGATAGGATGTGCACAGTCACAAGTGTCCAGGGGAGAAAGCATTTCCAAACCCACCATTTATAAACCCAGACAGCTGGCACCAGCTGCATGTCAAGAGGCAGTTTGGTCTTAGCCAAAGATTATGATGCCAGGAGAGGAAAAAAAGCTATTTTTTTACTTTTCTTTTTTCCCCAAAGTCTTAACCTTGTCTGTAGCCACAATTAAAAAAAAAAAGAAAAATCAATAAATATTAAATTGTATTCAGCTGGGACAGATGGCAAAGATATTAAATATTTTGGCATTTGGCCAATTACACATTTAATGCAAAAATTGATGCAGTGAAATAACCTTTTCTCCTTTTAAAAACCCTTTCCAAGTTGATTATTATCCACAAAGAAAAAGGAAGAAAGGAAAGAAAGGAAATCTAGCTCAGAGATGCATTAACAGATCACTCTGAGTAACAACCCAGCAGAGTTTATGGCACAAAGCATGAACCTTATTTAGAAAGCATTTGGTTGGGCTTGATAACACACAGCATCACCAGAGAGCAGCACAGCCTGCTCTGCTGCCTGTGGCTAAACTGTCTTCCATCTAGTGCTGATTTAGTGTACAATTAAGACAATGTCTCTGAGATCTAAAGCAGCTACCTGCTACCAGGGGGATACTCCTAGATCTAGTTATTATCATGCCAGCAGATGAAGTATCTCCTTCCAGATAAACACCCAAGTCCTGCTGACAGTCTCCTGACAAAAGGCATAATCCTGTCAGGTGCTGAGGATGCTCAGTTCCCACTGAATTCACTAGAGGATGAAGGTGCATATTGCACTGCAGAAGGTGTCCAAAGGCTAGGACTCAGAGCTCAGCATCTTCCAGGATCTGCTCCAAAGCACATTTCCATGCAGAATTAAGAGCAAGTGAGTTTTGCTTTGTTTTTCTTTTCTTATGAGTGAATCAAATAAATTGACTGAGAGTTATTTCTCCCCTGAATATTTTTTTGTGCTTTGGAAAGATTCTACTGGCAGACTGATTGCTCTGCAATATTTATTTAATTTACTTATTTTTAAAATTGATGCTGTGTGCTCATTCACTATTCTCCAGGTACACAAGGGAAATATATACATTTCATTTTTGAACTAGACCATGCCACAGATGTAGGCAAAAAACCAAGGGAAGGTGGAAAGTATGCTGAAAGGCAGAGCTATGAGTGCAGCAGAGCTGGGATCTTCTTGGTGCTTGGCAAATGGGATCAAGATAAACCCATCTGATATTGCTTGAGCAGACAGAGGCACAGAGTCTGGCTGCAACCTACCCAACATCTCTAAGCATTTGGAGAAGTTTTAAGAATATAGCCAAGTGAGCCCTAGCCCAAAGCAACATCCTAGTGTCAAGACTTTTGGGGTTTCCCCCCCCAATTAGTCCCCCTGAAACTTCCTTATGGCCAGCCAAAGAATTACTTTTCCAAAGTTTCATTGACAAATTACTCTAGAAAACCAAACTATCATTTGATTTTGCATCTGTTACAAAAGGTAGGTACAAATCAAAAGGGTTGCAAAAATGTTGGCTCTGCAGCATATGTACATAGATGTTCAAATTCCATACTTGTGCCAACCATTAACTGCCAAAAAAAAACCCCCAAAGCAAGTGAGTTTGGATATATAAACCCTCCTTCCCTAAACAAAAAAAGAACCCTAAAACCCATCCTTCAAAGCCATCTGCATTTCATTTTCTCTCTAGTAAATTTTCTTTTTTTCCCAGATAAAATTAGCAACGCACTGATTGATTTTTGTGTAGCTGGAATTGCATAGGTAGAGCTAAAAGAAGGGTAAATAAAACATGATGGACTCTCAGGGTTAGATAAAAGAAAGTGCTTGTAAATGCAGAAGTCCATGAACAGAAGAGAAACTGTGAAGGGTTCAGGCAAGAGGCCAGAAAATAGATTGCATACTGTAAGCTCTTATTTGTGTTGAAAATCTCCAGGAATTGACTGAGTATGAGCTTTCTTAAGCAAGACTTTTTGCCAAGATCTATATGGTTTTAATCATCCCATGTTATTTCTATCTCAGAAATTTCCCTAAGTGTTATCCAGCCTCCTCTTTGCAAACAGGGAAACTCCTGCAGGTGCACATGGACAGTGTAAGTTGGTTAACAGAGGTGACATGATGGAATGTTGTTAGTTTAAGTGATCTTTATTCAATAGCATTCATGACAACAGCAGAGTTTGTTTGTTCTTAATGCCAGAAGGTATTTTACCACTTCAGTAGTTTTAAAACTAGGGAACTGAGTCCAGGAAAATCAATGTGAAAGTGAAACTCTAGGTTCAGAGTGGAACTTACAAAAAGTGGGATATAAAATGGTTGCAAGATAAAAGTGAGCTGAGACTACTTGGATCTCCTGCACGATCACCTATTACTTCTTCATATGATAGGGGACAGGTCACCTGTCCTCTTATCCTCAGTTTACCCACTTTCAAAGTTGATTTAAGAAAGTAAATGACTGCACCAGTGCAATTGCTTCAGGGTGATCATACATAAGGGGATAGTCAGTATCTGAAGTAGTTGGACCCAAAACACAGAGAGATTTAAAGATCTGTAACACCAACACACTTCCTGTAGCTGTTGGTGTAACAAATCAAGCCTTAAATCTATATGGATATTTAAGTATGTATGTGTATTTAAAAATATAAAGTATCTTCATCAAAACTGACAGGAGGAGAGAGCTGACTGCAGCAGATAGTTCTCACGGATCAATGTTGCCTTGACCTTTGTGTGTTATGTTTTTGATGCTGTTACATTTTTTTTTTGCAGAATCAGACAAGCTCATAGTTCTGCAAAGGAATTTGCTGTATCTCAGTGATACAGACTGCAGAGCATTTAACCTTCCCAGCCTGAGTTTAAATGGGGTTGTGTATGCATGTGGGTTTCTGCATTGCTGGGCTATGGATAATTTCTACCTCTCCAACTTGTACCATAAGTACAGGACAGACCTTGCCTGGAAGGGTTTGCAGAGCCATACACTGAGGACAACACAAGCCATAATGCATACAAGTTTGGTAAATGAAGAGTTGAAAACATAGCATTAGATTCAAATGACACATACTCCACTATTCTTACATTAAGGAAGGCCAAGATCTGGAAAATATGGTCTATTGGCTTGATTGCTTTTGCAGGACATAGGAACACAAAACCATACGGACCCAGCTCTCAAGAGAAAAAGCTGAGTATATCACTTCTCTGCTTTCCCTTGTCTCCTTTTCCTATACCATCAGAAGTCTCTTGGGATAGGCTGTGCCCAGACAGGACTGCATGAAGGACTCTTTGAGCCTCTAGTGGCTAGTGCCATGCAAATAATAACTGACACCATCAGTAAAGTGGAAAACACAAGCAGTAAGCTGAAATGGGAAGTGCTCCAGCCCTGCATGCCCTCACTCTGCTGCAGGAGGTGGTGCTGTGCACATGGCTTGTCCAGATGCCTCAGTTTCCACATCTGCACTGAGGAGACAACTATCCCAACCAGAGTGCCTTTAATACTTTGAGACCTAAGTATTAAGAGCCTTGAGATGTTAAGTTTGTATGGTAGACTGCAGTATTATTTACCAACTAGAGATAATCAGCCAGAAGGATGACTAGGATGCTCCAGAGCAATAAAAAATATCTTCCACAGTCAATTTTAAAAATTAGTTTTTGTCATTTCTGGGTTACTGGAAATGTAATTTTGCTTGTTCTGTTCTTATAAATAAAAAGCCATCATCCCAAACAGCATGAAACAATGTTCCACAGAGACAATCCAGAGTGAAGGATCTTTTTGTGTCCACAGACTTGGCTCTGTGGCCCTGCCACAACTCACCTGTGAATTGAACCACCTGCAATTAACTTAGTCCTGCTAGCAACCAATAGCTATTACATTTAGCCATCAAAAGCATTTCCTTATGTAGAGCATCAAGCCTTTCATCTCAGCCCTGAACAACAGCACCAGAAGGCTTTATTTATCGAATCAAGTCACACTGTGTAAGTGTCAAAAGAGAGATTTAAAAATAAGGTTTTAAGACTATCGGGAGAAATTGGAGCGTTCCAGGTACAAATAGAGAAACACAGGCTGTCTGTCACATGGCTAGCAACAGAGAAATGTAATCTACAGGAACAGCACTGCTTTCTCTTTATTTTCACTTTGCTCAAAGGGCACTTTTCATCTGCAGTTCCCAGCCTGGTGGGTGGCAACTGTAACACTGGCTCAGAAGTCAGACCCAAAAATAACCCATGCCATCCCAATTTCACCCTGCAGGACCCGGGTTTGCTTCAGAGGTGGCAGGTGACTCCACAAGGCCCAAAGCAATTTACATTCATGTGAGGAAGAAGAATAAAAAATATTTGTAACAATCCTGTAATGAGATCTGTATGTGCCTGGGCTGGGCTGCTATGATCTGCTTTGTCTGCTTTAAACTGAAAGAAGGGAAATTGAGATTAGATGTTAGGAAGAGATATTCTACTTAGGGGTGGTGAGGCACTGGAACAGGTTACCCAGAGATGTTGTGGATGTCCCATCTCTAGCAGTGTTCAAGGTCAGGTTGGATGCAGCCCTGGGCAACTTGGTCTAGTGGATGGCATCCCTGCCCATGGCAGGAGGGTTGGAGCTAAGATGATCTTTAAGGTCTCTTCCACCCAAACCACTCTATGATATAAGACCTCTTACAAGTTGAGTGGCTGCACAGGAAGGAACATCCCATGAGTCTAGATGGCCTGTGGCATTGCCCCAAAGTTGGCATCCTACTTGGTGTGGCTCAGACTGTTCTCCCAAGCAACAAGTGACGGGACAAGAGGAAATGACTCAAGTTGTGCCAGAGAAAGTTCAGGTTAGATACTGGGGAAAATTTCTTCTCCAAAAGGGTTGTCATGTCAAGCCCTGACCCAGGCTTCCTAGGGCAGTGGTGGAGTCATCATCCCTTGTCCACAGAGGTTCCCCTCGGGTGCTGGTACTGATTTTCTTACCAGGTAAGATTTTAAATCAACTCTCTCCACCATGTTGTGCACCACTACCAATCCTTGCTCTGAGCAGTGACAGGAGGGGCTGTTGGTTGTCCTACAATCTTGGCTCTCACCCCAGCTCTCCCCATTGCTCAGCAGCAGAGGCTGTTGCAGGTTCAGCTCCCTCCAAAGGGCAGAATGGATTACATTTTGTGCTGGAAGTTGAGCGTGACTTTCAAGCCCAAGCTACTGCATGGTTTGCAAGGACAGAAATAGGACTGTGGACATTAACTGCAAGCAAATAATTGCCTGGTACAATAAAGGAGAACATCACCTGCTCCCTCTGCAAACTTCTCTTTTTTTCCTGGTGCTATTGAAAAACAGTCTTTTCACCCCTATTTCTGACACTGCAGCTGAGAAGACTAAAGATTTGCTGTCCTGTGGTGGATACTAGGATCCATTTACACCTTCTGTGGGGAATGGGGTGCTAGAGGCTGCAGATCAATTTGAATTAGCAGACCCTTTAATTCTGAATTTCCAATTTATTTGCTGTGCAACCAGGGCAACAACATAAGGGGAATGCAGTAAAAAATTGAGGTCTCTACTCAACAGTATTTGGTAGTATGGTAATGTGCATAATTTCCAATTCCTTATCTGTCTTCCCCAGACAGGTGACCCAGAGTTATTAGCACTGTTTGTATCATTAAGCACTGGGCTGGGATTACAGTCCAAGTGACTGCACAATACTGCATGTGAAATTCAGATCTCCTGAGCACTCACTAATCAAGTCCACTTGGGCTGATCTTCCATCTGCAGTTCTGGCTAATCTAGGATTTGATAAAATAAATAAATAAATAGAAAAGCAGGTAGTCTCCTCCAGCTCCTTCACAGCTTAATCCGTGTATGCAAAGACCATCAAAAGCAAGCAGACACTGCAAGGAATGGGCAAATATCACCCCGAGACAGGCAGAGGCAGGGAAGGCAGTGAGACAGCACAAAACATTTTCTGTGACATGGAACTAAACTGGGGAGGAAAAACCTGCACATGCACCTGAGCAGAGGGAAAAATGCACTCTTTGAGCAGAGCAGAGCAGCAAGAGATGTCAGTATGTGCCATTTGGTGTGTCTGGTTTATCAGCTGGAGGTCAGGCAAAACAGGTAAATAGTTCTTATCAGCAGAGATTCATTAATGCCACAGATGTTCCCCAGTGCTTAGAATTGCCTCCATGTCACACAAGAGGCAAATACTTGCAGTGTGGGCAAGGAGTGGTTTGCTCTTTAGCAGAGTGTGGTGTGGCAGTGGCACTGCTCAGAGATGAGTCCCTGACACAGCAGAGGGGGAAAAGGAAAGAGCCATTTGATCTGCTGTATTCCACTGATGGAGGTTTGAACCTAAACATCTGCAGAGGGTCTGAGGTCAAGAGTGAGGAAGGTCCTGGAGGACTTCTGGCTCCTAATTTAGGTAACCACCTTATAGCTTAGTCTTCAACAGCAGTTTAAAAACAGCAACAACAACAACATGTTGTTTAGGAACCTCTGATTAAAAGTGTTGCTGAAGCACAGTCCTGGGCTTCCTCCCTTCCCCTGTATGATTGCCCTCTCCAACACAATGAGAAAGGCCAGTGGTGTCTGGGAGACAAACCCTCCACCTAGGCTGGCAAGAGATACCCAGCTCATGGAGAAGAGCTTGCAAAAGGCAGTAGTGTGCCTCCAAAAGCCAGGGGTCAAGGATGGGGGCTGCTAGTACTCAGCTCTTTGTAGCCAAAGAGCAGGGGTGCACATGCTGACTGCTCTCCTCCAACCCAGCAGCTCCTCTCCCTGCCCCAGGGGGACATGAGCTGTGCTGCTCCCTCAGCAGCTCCTGAGGCGTTTTGGGAGAAGCTCCTCACCCCTAGCTACACAAAGCAGGAGGACAGAGGCTCTTGCAGGGGGCAGATGAGCCAGGCACAGACATGCTGAGGGCATAGATGTTGGCAAAATAAACAGATGCATAATGCTTAGCTGAAGATGGACGTGTGTGAGAAAGATTCCCTCCTCCCTTCCTCGGTTCTGAAGTTAAATAAATAAAATGCTCTTCTTGCCCTAGGCATGTTTCTGCTGGATGCTCAGCTGCAACCTCCTCAGCAATTCACTTAACAGTTGTGGGTATGATAATAGCAATAATAAAAAACCCCAAACAAACAATACAACAAGAAAACCACAGGGTTTTGTTAAGACCTCATAGCTGGTTGCTCCAAATATCTGAAATGCCTCATGCTTCCTTGCTCAGGTTACAGGGATGGCTGAGTTGGGAAGAACTGACTTATTTCATTCCTGTTCTCTTAGTTATCTGATGTTGTTTTGATTAGAAAAGAGAAGCTATTGGCACTGGGTGTAATAGCTTTTATACCTCTCCTCAGTGTCAATATTAGATGCAGAATTCTGCTCACCTACCAGCACAAATTACTGTAACTCAGTGAAAAGAAAAAAAGCTATTTTGGTAGAAATATTGCTCACTTGGAAGTTATTTTTTATGGATATTGAAAAAGTCTTCATCTATGGTGCAATCTCCTAACCTACAAAGACTTCCAGATAGAAACAGCTGGAAAACATCTAGTCTAGAGTCAATGTGGTATACAGCTAGTTTCTCCCTGAAGAATCCAGATGTTCACATTTCTTAAAAAAAAAATATAGCTGTAAGTGTTATGGTTCCAGAAGTCACAAAACTGTGCCAGGGAATCCTGCAGAGAGCCCTGGGACAGTAGGTATAGGCTGTGATAGAATTCTAGAACAGTTCCAGCTGGAAGAGACCTTGAAGATAATCAAGTCCAGCCTTTGTCCTAGCTCTATCAACCTGCTAAATGATGCTCCCCAATGCAACATCTACCTGTCTCTTAAACATGTCCAGGGATGGGGACTCAAGCACCTCCCTGGGCAGCCTGTTGCCTTCATTTGGAGGGATGATGTAGGTCAGGAAGGTGAATGGTGCTCTGTCCCCTCACCAGCCCTGCCAAGTGGCACTCATGGCTCTGCAGCACAAGAGTTTGTTGAGCCAAGTGTGTCCCAGAAACTAGCAAGGGGCCTGGGAAGATGAGGAATTGGACTTGACCATTAGATAAACGTGAGGAACAACACACTTCACAGGTCACCAACTAAGAAGTCCTAGATGTTGATCTGGATGCAATCTTTACCATTCCCATGAAGTAGGAGATGGCCTCAGGATGAACTCTGAGTGCCTCAGAAATGTGGTCCATTGATCCCCACTCCAAGCAGAAGCAAGTTTGATATCATAGTGGTCAGAGTTTCAAAGCACTGTATGTGACACGAAGCACTTGTGGTACAGTGGTTGTGTCTGAGGCACAAAAAGCCTGTGACAACTCACACATCAGGCCTGATCTAGTTCAGCATTATCTTGAGAGACAGCTCTTTGTGCATCCATGGCACATGCTTGTTATTTATCACACCATACTCAAACTGCTACCCATTGCCCCATGTATGCTAACTCTAATGAGCTGTGTGTTTCCTCTGCTCAGGTGCTCATTTTGAGCTTACCAGAGCTGACATTTTCCTAGCTGCCTCAGAAGCACCAGATCTGGCAGGATACATTTCCTTCTTCATGAAGTGTAAATGCTGACACCTTCCCAGCACAGTCTTTGAGCAATGGATGTGGTTGCAGCTGTGAAACAGATGAATGAAGCCTGCCTAGTCCCCAAGGTGTGCACTCATTTTCCCAGCACAGTCTCTCTCCCTCGGTGTTGTTCTGAAAGCATCAAAGCTTGCTGCCTCTTTGGGGCTGTCAGTTGGCAATCTCACTCAGGTAGGTTGCTCAAGCACAGGTGGGATAAGGGAGCTCCTGTCTGAGGTGACACAGCAGAGCAGCACCTAGCAGAGCTACACCAGTGAGAGTGCAGAGCAATCAGAGCCTTGCAGCACTTCAAAGGGTTCAGATTCACCAATGATGACAACAGGGAGAAGTTCTAAAAATAGTGTGGAAAAGGCCACGTTACCTTGCTACACTGTATGCTAGGAACAGGCTAGTTTTAAAAGCAATTTGCATAATTTAGCTTCCCCACTCCTAGAATAGCAAATTAACAGTTCATTTTATGACTCTACCAATCAACACCTATAGCCCATTAAATTTAACAACAAACTTGCCTTGTGAAGGAGGATGCAGCCCAGGCTGTCTACAAGCTCACTTATTCTTCCCCCAAATTGTGTGTTGCTATGTTTTACAAAGTAGGATTTCTCTTTTCTCATTAGCATGTGTGATGCTGAATTACTTCCAGGTGTTAATATACACACCAGGTGCTCAGTTCAGAGCTCAGCTCTGCTGGTGTCAATGGAGACTAACCTCACTGCATCTTCAGTTCTGCAGAGCAACCCTCTGCTGCTCTCCATTACTGCAATGCAAGGCTCAGCTAAGCCTACCCTGCAAGAGCAGATCCACTAACCCCATTCTGTCCCCAGTTAGTGCAGAGCAATTTGAGAGCAACTTCAACAGAAGGAAAAAAACCCACCCCAAACAAAAAAACAACCAAAATTAAAATTACTCAGTGTATGTTGAATATAACTGGAGGCGAAAAGCTGGCACAAGAACTAAAACAACAAGACACAAAGGCTTATTTTAAAGGTCCATTTTCACAGCCAGCTTCTGAATATGAGGTGATTCCAGTAAACAGACAAATGTTGCTAATTGAAGGGAATACCACGCCACATGGCTTCATTTGCAAAGCCATTTGGAATGAGTTATCAATATTTTATACAAACGTTAGGGTGGTAATAAAAGATGCATGATGTAGTGTGTAGGTAGGAAGGAACCTTCTGAAAGGAGATGAGGAAATTATAGATAACCTTGACACGTTGAAGTTATGCAGTTGGAATTGTTAAGGAGAAGGGGTTTCGAGAGGTTTCAAGGTAGGAAAGTGATAAGAATTCTTTAAAGGAACAATGTCAATTTGTTTGGGTTTAAAAACTGGTTTGCCAGTAGGGAAACGTTTGTCTCATCTCTTGTAGGGAAAACTCCTGTTACCAATGTTCCTTTATTCTCAGAAAATAATAAAGGGTATGATTTCTGTGGAGTAGGGGAGATTTACACTGAGTCCTCAGAAACTACAAGGAAATATGCAGTTTTGGCTCTGTGGCTTTCACATCTCAATTCTGGCCCCAACCTATTTCTGCTACTATGAGCAGTGTGGTTACAAAGGCTACACAAAGCTGTGTTTGCTCTAAAGCCCTTTACAGTCATAACCTCCACCCTTAACCTCCAGAGACTGGAAAGAAAGAGACTGAATAGCTTCCAAAAATTACAGGTCAAAAGGTCATAGTGGAGCTTGAATCGAGAGGAGCTGCAGAATAAAAGGCAATGACTGCCCAGCCACCCTTATGGGAAGGAGAGATGGATTTTAGGAGGTAGTAGAGGTCTGGCTGTCAGCTGGGAGCTGGTAAATATCTCCAGGTACTTGTGGGAGGTCTTTTGCAGTCATGTGTGGATCTGCATGTGTATATGAGGATGTAAAGGCATGTTTGGACTGGGTCACCACTGCTTGCTGGGGTAACAGCTAGGAACAGCTTCCTGTCATCCAAGACAAAGTGGAGGCAGACAGGTCCAATAAAGGAGAAAAGAAATTTGGAAGCTACTAAACACAAGCAGAGAGAGATGCTTTAATGTGGCTTTCTTATAGATGGGAGATAGCAGGAGGCAAGGTCCCTGCCTGGCCCATGTCTCTATGCCTGAGACTGACCAACCACCACCAGGTCTCATGCTTTACCTGTTCTGATGCCCTCACACTCTCCAGTGCTATCTTTGAGGGTTAGGTCCTTATACCACATTTTTCCAAAGGAGGAACCTCACTTAACTGTGTCCTTCTATCAAAACAATGCAAAGCACACTCCTCCTGCCATCCACAGGGTGAGTGTGGAGTTGCTGGAACACAAACGTAGCTACACATGCTTCAAACCTCCAAATCCAGAGTGAATGGGGATTAGAACTTGGAAGCACGTTACAGCTTCCCTAAATTTCCAGTCTTACTACCAAAGATTTCTGTAAACAGCTTCAGCTTTTATCCTTCTATCCTTTGAACATACATCACTGCATGCTTGACCTGTGTGTTTTCAGAAGAGGTGATGTGCTTGGTGAGAGCCTTTGCTGGCACAAAGTTATGCTGCCAAACCTGAGCCAAACTGTGCTGGTTGTGATGACTGAAAGATCAGGACAGTCACACTGTTTGTTGAATATCACATATATGTATGTATATTATGCAAAGCATAAAGTCATGCTTCCTCCTTGGTCTAATTAATGACATCTCCTGGCTCAGGGAAGCACTAGAAGCNTGTGGGCACAGTTATGGCACCAGGGGCCACAGGAGACCACAAGGGATTTTCAGACTGTGCCTGTGAAAGGAACTCAGGGCCCCATGTAACACCCTTCTTAGTAAGAGAAGCTAAATCTTGAAGTGTAGTTTCTGCCCTCTCTCCCTTAAATGTATTATCCTTAAAGGAGATTAAATCTGCTGCAGTATCATTTATAGCCACCCAAAACACCATAAAGAGGCATCACTATAAATTAAAACATCTCTTCATAATGTCAGAACCAACAAAAAAAGAAGAGGATGAAAACATACTATTTTTTTTTTTTCCTGTAATAAGATTTGACAAATTCTCCATTTTGTTTCACCTTTTTTTCCAGGAAAAAGAACATCCCTCTCTAAACATTTTTAGTATTTAATTACAGTTGAACAAATGTTTCCTCCTTTTGAAATAAAAGGGGAAAATAAACAACCTATCAAATCCAGCATTTTTAACCTGCTCCAGCACAGGCAAAAAAAAATAAAAATAAAATTAATCTCCTCCTTATGCAAGAGCAGAGGCTCCCACTCCATGAATAAAATGCTGTTAGCATTATAGAACAGCTGATGCAAACAAGCACAATTAAGTAACTTCCCATCACACAGCAGGGGGACCATGGTAAATACACACCAGACAATTTGTAACCATGCTCATCTTTAAACATTTGATGGGTCTCTGAGCCCCCAGTTTTAATTTAAACAAAAACACATTTCAGTGTATGTAGATAAATAAAATCAAAACAATAGCTCTCAGCCTGACATTGCCCAAATGTGAGATACAGCCTACATGGAATAAAAGAATTATTTATGTAGGTAAATAAAATAAGGTTGGATTCTCTCTTTCTATGCAGATAACTCTATTCATCACTTTGTGTTTAAGTGATTTTTTTTTTAAGTTCTGAAGTAAAAAACCCAAAGGAAAAATAATGGGAGGGACATTGATTGCACATTGTAATTTTGGGACTAAAATGATTGACATCTCCAAAAATGAGGGATATGTCTGAAGTATGTTTCCCATAGTTATTTTGCAGCATCCTTGAGGCAGTTATTTCTTTTTCTAAGCAGAGAGAGAGAAGACCAAAGCATTGTTGTCACTCTGCAGCTATTACTGGCAAATGGTGAGTCCCTAAACACACTGCTAGAAGATCTTCTCTGCACAATTAACTAACCTGCATCTGAGCTGCAAGGATGAAACAGCAGAGTAAGAGACCTTCCTCCTCCAAAGTGAGATAATGCTGACCAGGTATTCAATTCATGCAAAACACACCTCGACCAAAGAGATTAGAAATTGAGTCACTGAACCAGGAAAAGTGCTGAGGAGCAGAGCAGAGCCAAAACCAAACTCACAAAAACCCCTACCAACCTCCCCCCCCACCCCAAAAAACCCAGAAAAAATATGCCCAAAGTAAAATCCTTTGTAATTGTGCAAGACAGCTTCTAAATGGTTCTGAATTTGCCTGTCTATATATAAACCCATAATGAGATCATTCACATGTCTATCCAAACACAGCAGTACATAAGCATCTCTTTCCTAGAGGCACACAGATGAGGTTCCCATCATGCTGGATATGGCATAAACATGGATTTTATATGATCCTCCTCTCCAAAAGCTTATTTAATTCCAGAGCCAAGTTTTCCCTATCTGCAGTGTTGTAAGCAGAGGATTGGGTTTAGTTTGCAGTGTTCTTTGAGTACCAGAATCCCTCATTTCCTGCAGGTTTGGTACCAGATGTGTTAGAGCAGGGGCAGGGCATGGAACCAAAGCTATTTTTTCTTGGGAGTTTCAGAATTTTTAGGAATACCCAGTTAAGTAGGTGAGACACTCTTGGATCTGTTGAGCTTTTCTTTTTTGAGAAAAAAGCTTTGGCAAATCTTTCCTTCTCCCTTTCCATGCTTCCCTATGGTGCTGACTGGATGCAGGTATGCTAGAGCATTTGGGAGTGGAGAGAGCTAGGAGTCAGATTAGAGACTGGATTCTTTGGGCTTCCCTCCATCCACAGCAAAAGTAGGCCCCAAAATGTGAGTGTGTTTCTTATCACACCATTGAAAAACTATTTTTTGGAAAATAAAAAAGAGATAGGACAACATTTAGCCCTTTTTCTTTTTTTGACATACCACTGCTGCAGCAGTTTTCCTAGAGTCCAGATTCTACTGCAGTTAAAATCCCCAATTATAGTAAAAGGTACTTGCAATACAGGTTATTTTGATGGACATAATACCCCAAACTAAGCTTTCTACCATCTGCTCATCCCTAAAATTTGAAAGCAAAGAGAACATATTTCACCACTACGTCAGTGAAAAGTAAGATAAATGCTATTTAAATGCATGTACAGCATATGTTCTTTCTTCTATGCCACGTTCAGTTGTAATACTTTACTCATTTCCCTAGAGACACAAATCAGTAGGGAAAAAGATAAAAATCCTCAACTTTCTCCTACAATCAGCCCCTCCACAAAACTAAGTTTTCTGAACAGGCTTGTGAGAGACAGGAGTGCTATTCATACTGCAAGTGAGACTGCACCACACAACTTACATTAGTTATTCCCCAATTCTCTCCCCAGGTAGCTTCAACAACACAAGGTAGGAGGATGTGGGGGGCTTGGGAATCTCAAGAAGGGTTTGGTTTGTGTTATCTCTTCAAAGGGACAATGGGAAGTCTGTATTCCCAGCAGATGCTTTGGCATGCCCACCTGTTTGTAGTCATAAACTAGCAGGAAAAAACCCATCACAAGTGTCACTGCAGAGTTCCTTTCACTGCTTGCAACACTGATAGCTGAGGACACCAGATACAGAGCAGAACTTCATAGTGCTGACATCTGGTCCACAAGATTGCCCTTGGCCCAGACAAAGCAAGAGGAGTCAGATCCCTAAAAATATTAAAACATTTGAGGATGTTGGTTTTAAATCTATCTGGTGCATCTTCACCTCTCAGCACCTTGCAGTGTCAGCAGGAGGTGGGTCTGATCCCAGATCTCCAAGGAGCCTTGGAGGAGGCACAATTGCTGTTAGAAGGGATGATAAGAGGAGCAGCTCCTGTGCCATGTGTTTAATAAGTTTGTCATTGAGAAACTGCTTTTTAGGCTACATAGGTGTGGGTTTGTTGAAGCATTAGCATGGCAAATCATGTGGCAGTTTTGAAAATGTAGGTAGATAAGACAAAGAAATTTGGTCATTGCCTCTGTCAGAAAGCAAGAATCTGCATTCTACCCATGACTTCCCAAAATCTGCAGGCTCCTAATCTATATGCAATGGCTCTGCCAGGAGTTTTAAAAGCAAGCCACCTCCTGGCTACATACACAAGCTCACAGAGAGATTTTTGCACATTATTTGGAGATGCTTCAGCAAATCTTTGGTTCATGAGGAACCCTCTGCTTTCAAATTTTGGTGCTCTCTCATCTCCTGGGCTGCTGATCGTGTCAGAGGCACAACTGCAGCTGAAGTCTGGTTACTACTGGGTCAGCCTCAAAATCTGCACTCAGGAATCAGAACTCCAGCAGAATGAGCCTGGTGAAATATTCCTGTTATCTCCATGAAATGCTCAGCATTCATCACATTGGGTCTGTCTTTCAGTTGTGGGCTTGAATTGATAAAGATCTGCCCAAGTGCACCAGATCAGAATTCAATTAGCTACTAAGAACAGAAGGAGGAGAATACATGGCAGATAAGGGCTTGTAAGAAAGAACTGTTGAGGGTTTTTTCTTTTAAAGAAAGAGTTTTTCTTATAAGAAATTAACATGATTATATATTTCTAGCTTCACTTCCCATCTGTTCACCTTCTCAAGTGACATTTAAGGGTGCTGAGTTTATGATGCTAGAGGCAGCAGCAGCACTGGATTGAGTGGATCAGATTCCAGGCTGACTCTAAAGCTACTCAAACCTCGCCTAAAGCTTAGCTCTTATTTGTTTTCCTGCAACAGAGGTGCCTTGATCTCTGGAAATGTTGGCATCTGCCCTTTTCTTGCTTGCATCCCTTTCTGCTGAGAGCATTATCTGTCTTTAGGCACAGTCTGAAAATCCCTTGTGGTCTCCTGTGGCCCCTGGTGCCATAACTGTGCCCACAGCAGAGGGAGCATTAAACTCATTGCCCATGGGAAAGTGTGGGGAGTGATACCCATGTTCCTAGAATCCTTGCATGGGTAGGATGAGCTCATTAGCCTTCTGGCAGTCATCCTAGGAGAAGGACAACTCTGATTCCAAACCCAGGCAGATGGAGCTCGTTTAGCCCTGTAAGGCCTTCCAGCTAAGAGGTTAAACCTCCATCCTAAGGACTTGGCTGCCAGTGTCCAAGCTTGCTAGGCCCTGGCAGATGAACCTTAGGACTAAAGGGTGGGTCCAGCTCTGCACATGCTGTGTCTCACCTAAAAAAAATCCATTGTGCAGGCTCGAGGGTGCTATCTGCTATCCTCTTTTTATCAGCGCTTGGAAAAGGCGCTGATGAGGAGCATGGATGGAGCCCTCCCTGGAGCTTCGTTCGCGAAGCCTAAGCCATACATTATCTGTCTTTTCACAGGGTATGGCTTGGTAGAACTGCCCAAACCCCCATTACGTGCCTGAAGGCACTTTGGATGAGGTGGAAGGTACCTCTGACAGCATCTGGAGTTTAGCACCCACAGATCAACATGGTGAACAAGTTCCAGGGTTGTTTTTCTCTCCAGGACAGAGATGTGTCCAACACAAACACTCAGAGTTAATGACTAGAATCATAGAATGGTTTGGGTTGGAAGTGACCTTTGAAGCTCATCTATTCCAATCCCCTTGCAGCAAGCAGGGACAAAGTCTAGGAAAAGGCTGACTTGGGGACATGCCTGAACTCCTGCACTCTCCAAAACATTGGTGTCTGATGCAAAATGGGAAACAAGCACATTCACCTG
Organism: Bucco capensis; assembly: GCA_013396975.1. Classification (NCBI taxonomy): domain Eukaryota; kingdom Metazoa; phylum Chordata; class Aves; order Piciformes; family Bucconidae; genus Bucco; species Bucco capensis. Next base: position 315,805 of record VWZO01002758.1, on the reverse strand, counting down.
CTTTGTGGTCCAAGCAGGAAAGGCTGAGCTGCAGTTGACATGACGTAGGCACAGCTTTCTCAAACCCCACAAAGAACTACAAGCATTGGTGCTCACATCTCTTTTGCAGTACAGAAAGGTCCAGCTCAGGTTTAGCTAAGGGATCACTAGGCATGAATGTCTGATGAAGGCAGACGGAAAAGGTGATAACAGAAGATGTGCCTGGATGAACTGATCTTCAAGTACAGGAGGAAAGGGAGAAATGGCCACGTGAGGACACAGGCAGAGTGAATAAGAACATCTTTGCACTTAGCAAACATAAGCCTGAGGAACAGAAAGTTTTTTTCTCAGACAGTCACCTAGCCTAACCTCAGAGGAGAGGATTTAGCCAATAGGTTCTCCACTGGGACACTATCTCAATGCTAACATTGCCACCTCCATTTCCTCTTCAGTAGGACAGGAGACTCTTCCTGCACCTTCTTTGGGAAGCATTTGTGACCACAGTACACAGCTCTGAGGGAAGCCAAGCTCTGTGTTTCCCTCTGTGCATGTATCCTAATGCTACAATTGCCTGTACAAAGCTCTGCTTTTATTGACTAATGACACAATTAGGGGGAAAAAAAGGGAAGCAGACACCCACACTGCTGCTGTCTCTGTTCTTCTGTCTCCCACTGTGGCAGGGCTCTGGCAACATTTAGAGGCCTGTAATTTCCTAGAAGTTTATATAGCATGAAAGTAGAAGTAGTGATAAAATATGCAGCTTAATTGCAAAAAAACCATGTACTAATCTCACTAATGTGCTAGATTAAAACTGTAAATGTGTGAGGCTTCAAGGTGGTTACACAGATTTAAAGCAAATTTTCCTTTTAAGTGTCTCTATCCAAACTAATATTTTATGGTATCATGGACCTTGCAATTGACTTTTGTTTTATTTTTATGAATGATATTCAAAGTATAATATTGTCACAAGGGATTCTCTGTGGATTCTTTTATCATGCAGGATTTCTATTAACTTCTCAGAAATTTTTTGTCACACTAGGTTGCTTTAGTGGCTGCAAGCTCTATTGTGTCACACTGGGTTGAGTTAATAGCTCAAGCTGGAGTTTACCTTTTATGTATAGGGTTACTACAAGGGCTCCACACATTGAAAAATCTACTAAAATTCTGATTTGAGAGCTTGATACCAACTGGAAGACTTCAGCATTGCTGGTGACTCACATCACCTTCATTTCTCTACAGGTCCTGTTCCTCCTCCCCATAAAATCTTTGGCACAGGACATGTTCCTTCTCCCACGTTTGTACAATGCTTACCAGTGATCCTTAAGCCCTGCTTCCTAGACATAATTAATAATCAGGAACTCTGAATTGGAATTTTGGTATACTGGTTAAACCAGACTGCATTTTTTTTTTCCAGAATAATGGTTAAACAGTTACTTTGGAATAAAAAGACCTCCTTGTCCTGGCCAGAAGGAATCCTGTTGAGGAACACATGAAACAGCTCTGCACCCAGATTTCATCACAGTGACACAGCTGGGGACTGGAAGACATCACTTGGATGCCTTGTTCCAGGAATGAGGACCATTTATTCTCAAAAAGCCCCAAAGGTTTGACTTATTTTAAAAAAATCTCTAAAAATACCTCAAATCTATAAACCCCCAGACTCTAGTAGAGATCTCAGACCCCACAGACCCCTCCATTTACAACCCAGCTTGTGCAGCCACAGCTAGGACATGCTGAACTGCTATGAGAATTGACTTTGGAACCTGGGAGTCCTCCACAGATCACTCATATGCACTCTACACCAGTTATTTTAATGCTAGGAAGGGGAAAAAAAAAAATCTAAACATCATTTTGCAAATGTTAAGCTATTAAACTAGCAAATGATTTGAGACAAGAGTAAGCATACAGGGTCAGCTTCTCTTTCAAACACTTGGAGGGTACATTATGTGTAGCTTGCTTCATGCAAATACCATGGCCTTGAGGTTTTTCCTTGTGGCTTTGTTCATTCTTTCATTTCTGCAAGGAGGCAGGAGGAATAAATAGATGTTTTTATCACCACGTTTTTGCTTTCAGAAAGTTCACATATTGCATTTTTGACATTATGTAAATTAAAAATCACCATGGCATTACCTGAAATAAACTATTATATCACTCCTTTCACGCTGCTCTAGTTAAGATGCTGTCAGCACTTCCATTACTAGCCCTTATTTCAAGGAGGTTTAGGAGTTTCAGACTTAGTTGGTAAAAAGGTGGTGGTGGTAGGGGAATATTTTTAAATGGAAACTTGTAACAAATTCCCAGCCTGGGGAAGAATTTCATTTTCTTCAGCTTTGAGCAAAAACTACTTGTCCATGTTATTGTTCAAATGCAATGAGAAGATTAACCCTCCAAAAGTTTGAACAAAAAGCAGAAGCTTTATGAAAGGTGTTCCTCAAATGCTGTAGACTCAGCTGGGAAGTTTTTGGTAGAGGTTTAGATCTCAGAGCAGGGTAACTGCTAAAGGTCCCAATGTAAAAGCATCCTAATGATCAGCTATTCCCAAAGGCCACTCTGTAAAACCCAAGTCACATTGCAGGCAATATAGATATAGAATCACAGAATGGTTAGGGTTGGAAAGGACCTTTCAAGGTCATTTACTCCAACCCCCCTGCAGTCAGCAGGGACATCTTCTACTACACCAGGTTGCTCAGAGCCCAAACAACCTGACCTGGAACAGTTCCAGGGATGGGATATCTCCCACCTCTCTAGGCAACCTGGGCCAGCATCTCACCACCCTCAGTGTCAGTCAGCCTCACCAGCCCAGCTCTGGTGTTGGGGTGTGAGTACTGAGTATCCCAAGGAACAAGGAGAGTTGTGACATGCAGGTGTGTAACCAGAACAAGTGTTGGTGTCCCTGCTTCTCCTTGCAGGCTGAACTCTGCATACATCTCTCAAGACACTCGCTTTCTGAAACAGTTGTGCAGAAAGGAGAATAAATTTGGTCTCCATGTCAGGTAGAAAAAAGGAGTAATGGACTTAAATTGCAGCCAGGGAGATTCAGACTAGACATTAAGGTAAACTTTCTAACAGTAAGGGTAGTTAAACACCAGAAATGATGGCCCAGGAGGGTGTGAAATCCCCACTCTGGGAGGTTTTGAGTACAGATTAGACAAATGCCTGACAGGAGTGACAATTTTGAAGTTCCTTTGGGGCAGGGGATTATGTCTTGATTTCCCTTCCAGCTCCATTTCCTACAGTGCTCTGGAAATCCTTTAGAAATAAGAAAGGGCACATATTTTGATGGCTTATGTCCTACCCTTCATCCCTCTGTGCATTCATCCCATCTGGGACACTAGAGTCTGGCTGTCTCCTTGGGATCCATATGAAAATGCCATTAGCTGCTCAAATCTATCACCTCCCAGGCTGCTATGCAAACTCCTTTGGCAGACAGCACACAGGGCAGGCTTTAAAGGGTTAGAAGCAATGACATCTGTCAGGCACCAGGCTGCACAATGAGTGAGCACCAGCAGCCACAGGAAACTTTAAATAAATAAATTAATAAAGCTTTTAGCAGGTGAAACTGAGCCCTGGCTGCATCTGAGATCTCTACCAAGCTGCTGCTAACACGTCTGCCTTCTCTGGCAGTGAAGGGATGAGAGTCCAATTTGTGAGCCACAGGAAATTTCTCAGGCAAAATGCAAACAGCCAATTTCAGGCTTTGTTTAGAAATATTTTCTGTGTTTCCTGCTGCTGCAAGAAACCAAGAAGGAGGGGAAAAAAAATCCCCAAACAAGAATTCACTCAGCCTCTTCAGTAACACTTATTTTTCCACCCCCAGTAAAGTTCAGGCTATAAAACTAGAGGAAGCCACAAGGTACAGAGGAAAAGCTGAGAGTCTTCATCAGTTGCTCCTTGGCTCTGCAGCCCTCTCTTCTTCCTTGCCCTGAAGACTTTATGTCCTCTTTTCTTGCCTGTTCTGTCACCTCCTGCATTCCAGTTGACATTGGAACAAGCTGTCCAGGCAGGTGATGGAATCACCATCTCTGGAAGGGTCCAGAAGACATATAGATATGGTACTTGGGGACATGGCTCAGTGGTGACCATGGCAGTTGGGTGGATGGTTGGACTTGATGTTTTCAGAGGTCTTTTCCAACCATAATGTTTCTATGATTCTATCAGAGCCCCACACTCCTTCAGCCACTGAGCTTCTCCTGATTTTAAACTGCAGGTTTGGAGATTGCCTCATACCCTATACAACTCATACTCCTGGTTCCCTGACATGGCTTCTTGCTGCCTTTTTAGTCTACATAGAGCAAAAATAGGCAAATACCCCCTTTTCCAGCCTAGACTGGAATTACTAATTGAGTAACTGCCAAGATAGTCTTGGCTTGTAAAATTTCCCAAGGTAGATTCCTGTGATCACATATTGCCTGGCTGCAAACACACCGAGAGGTGGCTGCAAAAGCAAATATCATGGAGAGCCATATGTTTTAAATTAATTCCAGTTGGGGCAATTCTTTGCCTTGTGCATCTCTCCATGCCTTTGGTTCTATGGCTCACCTTTCAAACCCAAAGGAGAAAAGCAAACAGCATTTTCTTTTCTGTTATCAAACACCTATCTCCACAGACACAGACCTCATAAGAGAAAAACCCAGAACCTCAGCTACAACAGTCCCTCCAGACTTTTGAGCTGCTTACACATGTTCAGAATATGGACTCACTTTTCTGTAGTCATCTTTCCTGGTTTTTTCCAATCATCCATAGCTGGCAAGAACAGGGACAGACAAAAGGGACTCAAAACACTTGAGTGTATGTATGTAGGCACATATATTTTTCATTTTTGGATGTTTCCCTTAATCATATCTTGAATTAATGCAGGGCTTGTTCATTCGGAGCTCTCATTACCCTCTTAATTAACTGTGCACAGATGGAAAAAGTCGGAATTGCTTCACTCGAGTTGTTCTGCTAGTTTTAAAATGAGATGGCAGATGGAGGACAAGGCAGAAAGGGCTCAGCTCAGAGGTAGGAGACAAGTTTTCAAGCTGTCACAGAAACGTCAACAAACGCTCCATCTGTTTATGAGGTGTACCAGGCAGAGGCAGTTTTAAGTGCCATCCGCAGACGTGAGTTCAAAGAACTCCAAACAATTAGCAGCAAAATGAAAGTTGCAGTTTGGATTTGGGATTGTCAATTGGTATTGCTGACACTGGATTCCAGAGCAGCCAGCACATCTCTTGCAGCAATATTCTCAGCATGGCAGAGGCCAGGATGAGCTCAGGACCCTCAGGGCACGTGTTGGCTTGCTAAGACTACATCCCTACAGCTCTGCACGCAAGTCTCAGAGGAAGAAGACTTGTTCCCAAAGGTCCTGAAGCAAGTGAATCTCTTGAGGCTGATAAATAATGCTCAAGGAAGCAGTTCTGAGTTATTCCCTATGAGTATGAGCCTACAGAAGGGAACAGTCCTCAGCTGAGGACCCTAAATGTAGATATAGTCCTTTTGGAAGTAGTCTTCTCTGGTACCAACTTCCCAGGAGTTTTCTATAAATGAAAGCAGCATCCCTGGCACAAATCAGTGCCAGCCTTTGGGAAGTTTCATCACTGAAACCACATACACAAGGTGATGCAGGTGAGAAAGAATAAACTTCTACCTTCTCTTTCCCTAGAATAGCCCTTCTTAAACTGCTCCAATGGGATATTAAACTGTTCTCATTTGCAAATAACACATAGCCATTGATCTTAATGCAGGAGGGCAGAGCACTGCTAATAGCATTTTGGAGAAGTAATAGGGTAGTGTAAAATAGCCATGGCAGGACTGTGTGTAATACAGTGACAATGGATATTTAAATAACCTGGAGGGGCCTGTGAGGAAGACATCTGTTTCCTAACACAGAAGCCAACTTTTGTGAGCAGTACACATCTGTACCTAGACTTTTTTGGTTTATATATGGTTAGCTGGCATGGTTATTTGAAACTAAATTGTACCCATGTGGTTTTCACATAGAGATGCTAGAAGAAATACACACACAAAAAAGCAGTTCTGTACAGCATCTTGTGATATACTTGCTAATTCTTTTTCAAGTAACTTTAGTTCTTTTTGGGCAACACCATATGTTACAATGATAGGAAGATTCAGGATCCCATTTATATACTCTCATTCCAAAACTGTAGCTGTGGATTTGAATTCTAGTCAGCTTCAGAAATATCTGGAGCTACCTCAAGTCCAAGACTTTTCATAGCATTTTTTTTTTAATAATGAACAGTTTCCAGACAGCTGAAGAGCAACCCTCTGACAAGTGCTTATAAGTGATATTCCCAGCAAAAGCTTCAATGGAAGGTTGTCTGTTTCCTCTTGATATGGTGCTTTTCTCTGTCTCATTTCTAGCCCCCCTTCATGGTTCCATACCATATAGTTAATTGGTTAGACCTAGTTAGATATTTTAGACTCAGTTGGAAGGGAACATACATGAACCATGGAGTATTGTCTGTTCTGAGGATGCATTGACTATTATCTACCAGTAGAGATAAAAGAGCACAGATGTGACCNTGGATCTTCGTTCATGAAGCCTAGCCATGATGTGACCAGGATCATGGTTTAGATCAAGCTGACAGCTGAGCCTCCTGCAGCCACTCTATCACTGCCAGCCTTTCTCCAGACTAAACAACTCCAGTTCCCTCCATTGCTCCTCATAACTCATACTCTAGACTCTTCATCAGCTTTGTTGCCCTTCTCTAGACAGACTCCAACAGCTCAGTGTCCTTCCTGTAGTGAGAGGCCCAAAACTGAACCCAATACTCAAGGTGCAGCCTCTTATGTTGTATAGCCTGAGATGCAAATGTTTTCTCTGGTTTTGCTCAGAAATGAAAGGGTAGAATTAAACCTATGCCTGAACTAAACCATTACAGGACTTTCAGCAGGGTGTGAAGATCTACATGCCCAAGGGGAAACTATCATCTCAGTTTTTCCTTCAGTGCTTCATACACTGTGTGCTCAGGCCCCTAAAGAGTCAGCCCTTCAATTGATGCTCAGGCTGCAGAGCTAATGGCTCCTGGGAACAGGAGTACACTGAACTAGAAAGTTTTGTCAAGAGCAGACCACCACAGGTGACACTAGGCCACTCCAGCTGCCCACGGTTCATCAGACAGGAACCCAGAAATGTCCAAGACTCTGCCAGAAAGGATGTGAAAGTGATTTTCTTCAGACCACTGCTCAGGAAGCTTAAAAGGCACAAACCTCACAAAGCTGTTTCTGTAGGAAAAAAAAATAAAAGAAAAAAAAAAAGAGGAAGAAATAAAGGAGAAACTAGGATAACAGCAGAAGCTAATCTCTGTGCATGTTCTCAGTCTGACAGGAGAGTACCCTTCCCAGGGGCTTCTTATCAGAGCCTCAGCTCCCTCAAGGTCACAGATCAGGGTAATTACACTCTGATAAGCACAGTCCTTGCTCATTTGCAGTTAGATAACTGTGGTTCCTCATTTTCTGCTCTGAATATTGAGACAGCATCAGTGCCCCACAGCATATACAATAATGTACTTCTCCAAACTGGTTGGAATTCAGAAGTATGACATGTAATTCTGGTGTGTACACCTGAAAAAGTGCTTTAGGAATCCTACATTCTAAACAGGGCCTTGAGATGCCAGTGTTTAGGAGTCTGATACTATCAAAGCTTTGTGGAGCCATTAGGTAAAATCCTAGAGTCCAGGCCATGGAAAAGGCCAGTATGTGCTAGAACAGTTTTTTCCTGGAATTGTCATGAAAATCCTGAAGGACCCACCATGGAAACACCAGCAACAATGGTAAAGGATATGTTCATCTCTTGGGAATGCTGTAGTGACCTGAGATTAATCAGTCCTGGGCTGCTCATATTTTTACTTGCTTCCTGTGCAGCCTACAGACTGCTCCACCAAAGTGAATCACACAACAGCATGTCCTATAGAGTCTGCTGTGTCCTCCATAACTACAGGAGACTCCTACATGAGTCCTCCACCAGAGACTTCTCCTGCCTCTTGGAGCACTTGCACACACAGGTTGAGGCAAAGGATAAAATCTCTTCCTCAGCCATTACCAGTCCTCAAATTCAGCCAATATCCCCCACTAAGGATGTTCTCTACAGAAGCCCTCTAAAAAGCTGATGTAGATAGAGCTACTCTCAGACAGACCACCCCTGGAGTCCTTCTGCAGCCTGGCTGGGCTGGAGGTTGCTGTGAGAAGACTCCCGGAGGCATTGCTGGGTTATGAATGTTTCTAGTGGGCAAGGAGAGAACAGTTTCAATTTTTAGACTGTTTCCCCCACACACCTTTACTCTTTTTTCTCTCTTTTCTAAACCAGGTACTTAAATCATCCCAATGAATAATAAGGATGCTCGCCAACCTAATTTAAGGCAATTTCAATTTCAGTCCCAATATCATCCTTAAACATACTTTTCCCCTTTATCTGTGGAATGGCCTCTTCTGCACTGCACCTTAAATAGAAAGTGCTAGGTTAGCTAAATGCTGCCTTTCAACTATTACAATAAATATGTGACAGGGAAGAAAATAAGAAAAGAGGCAGGCAGGGACTGATCTGCCTTGTCATATGCTAGTGACTTGGCACTGAAAGCTTTGCCAGTCCATTAGCTGCTGTTAATTTCCTTGTTCTTTGTGTCAAAGGTGACCATAATTGGTGGAGCTGCTGGAAATATCACATAAATGGGGTGATTCACACTCAGAACTTGCACTGTAATAAAACCCCATTTAGAAAATGGCCCCTTCACCCAAGGAAAAAAAGCAAACTCTGGGGCTTGCCCTCCCTCTGATTCCTCTTGTAGGAATACATGGCCCATCAGCAGCAGACAGGAGCTCAGAGCTGTCCTTCTCTCAAGATTGGTCATAATTTGAGAGGGACATCAAGTCTGATGGCCTATAATCACTTCAGACACAACAGATTCTCTTTTTTTTAAGTGGGACTTTTCAGACTAGACAGAAGCCAAGGAAACAGATTTAAATAAAAAATGAACATAAAATTCTTGCCATTGCCAGTATCATTAGTTTGTGTGCTTGAGGAAGAGAGATGTGTAAGAATAAGCAGAGCTGACCTGGGGAGACAGAGCACACCAGGAGTCATCTCATTTTACTCAGTAATGCTCCTTCTTATAAAGGCCTCAGAGCTGGACTATAAACCTCACCTGTGAGAAGATACCTTAACCAAAAGATGGTAGAACATTTTTAAATATATGGAAATCACACAAAGAGCTCTAAAAAGTCCAAGAAGGAGGGATTTAAATTTTCAATGCAGTCTAAGATTCCTATGGGGAAAAAATCCTAATTATTTACTTTTGGACAAGCCTTAATCTGTCTAGATGTCACCACAGACACCAGCTAGTATTGTTGAAGCTACCAGAGCTTTCAAAGCAGTTGGATTTCCTCCAGAATGTTTAAAATGAGATCTCTGTCATATTTGAATCTCATTGAGAAAACATGGAAGGAACACAAGGATAGGATCTCCCCTGGACTAACATTTCCTACAGCCTAAATCTATCTGCTATACTTGAGGTTTCCTTCTCTGAATTTCTGCCCAGAGCTTTGGCCCCAACAACAAAGTCTCTACTAGCTTTGCTGTTAAAACAACCCATATTAAGTTAAGACTTGAAAGGTCTAGTCCAAGTACAAAGCTCAAACTGAGCTGAGTAGGTAACAACTGGGGTGACTCTCGGGAACATTTCTGTGCTTACTACCCAGACTTTGAAACACAAAAGTGCAGTTCTTTATCTATCCCTTCTGGTCTACCCTGGATATCATGGCTGATGGGCTGCAGTATGTAGCTGGTTGGTAGCTCATTTAACAGACACATGATTACCTCACAAGACCATTAATAAATATCCAATAATCACAAAAAGAAGCATAGGTATCTCCAAATATATTCCAGTGAATTAAATCAAAGTCTTAAGCATGCCAGAAGGATTAATCCCAATTTGATACTGAACTTGTAGGTGGAGACTTAGGTACTTGCCCAGCTTCTGACCTTATATTTACCAGTTTTGCCCAGAACAACAGCACAGAAAACAGCCACAAGTCAGGGTATGCTGCTGTGAGAGATTTAAGGGTGACTCTAGTCCTTCTTAAAAGGGTAAGGAGGAGGATTTTTGGTCAAGGGTTTGGTCTTTCCCCTTCTGGCAGGGCTGGTTAGGTAAGGCTTGTCACAGAAAGGGCTGAATTTGGAGTGGTTTGCAGCTGTGCTTCCTAAAATATTTACTCAGTGTCCACTGGAGCAGATTGTAAAGCCATCAGCAATCACTCTAATCTTCCTGAGCAGCCTGAGTGAGCAGTGAAATGAAAGACTTTACTGAAGTCTTCAAATAGCTGGTGAGATTAATCTTGTCAAGTGTAAACACTTCTTGACTCAGCAGTGGGTTGGGGTGGGGAAGATGAGGCTGGTCTCCTTTTTTGACAGACCCACAAGTGCCAGTTTTCCCAATTACCCCAGAAGAAAAGAAACACACTGGTGGGTGATATGGTAGGAAAACCTGTAATGCTTGGAAGAAACCTGACCTGCAAGCTGTGATGTTAAGAGGCGCAGTGTTTAGCAGCTCTACTCAAACAGACATTACTCCAGTATATGAAAAGCTTTCCTAGAAAACAGAGCATGCAGGGTAAAAGCTCTGATCTCCTAAGAGCTTCTACCTCCCTCTCAGCAGGGAGGTTTTGGGGGGATATATATGGACAATCACGTTTTCTTGGTTACAGCAGAAAACAGTTGGTGAAGAATGTCCTGCCCTTTGCCCATAGACTCCAGCCAACAATAATCCAATAACCCTGGGAGGTGTGCTCTGTTTTTTAACCCTTTACATGAGATCAGTCTTGTTACAGCCTTGCCTGTCTCCCCAAGTGTGTGTAGCTCATCTCCAAGGCAGGAGCAGGACTAATTACTAACAGTGCCAGGTCCAGAGAGATGAGTAACTTCAAGACTCATGACAAGCACATCAATCTAGCCAAGCACTTTAGCCCACAGAAGCAGATCTCCCTGACTCCAGTAGAGCTGAAGCATGCACGGGCAGGAGTGCTTTGCTGCACAGCAGTATTGTGATCAGGAGAGCATCAAAAGACCCAAACAACTCTATAAACCTGGTGCTTAGGAACCTCCCTCCTCCCCTTACAGCTTAGTGGGACACAGTAAATTAAGACAGCCTGAGTGACACAGAGGAATACAAAGCACTACTTGCTGTAGTGAAGCACTACAGCAGCCAGTGCCTCTCAGCATTGCCTACACCAGACAAGTAAGTATCTCAGCATCTCTTGTAAGCAATATCTTGAACTGGGGCCTTAAGCACAGCCCTAACAGTTGGTGCCAACTATTGTGATAGCTGGAATGAGCCAAGGAAAGCAGGAGTCTGGCTTGAAACCAAGCACAGGTTATGAAGATTAAGATATTTTACTTAATGAGAAGGTGTAGCAGAGAACCAGAGAAAGATACAGAAGCAATGGAAGAAGGGGGAAAAAAGGCAGTGGGATAGTAATCCTTGCAGGAATTCACAACAGGACAAGCCATGGTGGAGTTATTACATTCTATTGTACAGGGCCACAGCAGGACCAGATAGCAGAGGAAAAGCTCTCCTCTGTAGCATTGCTGACCTCCCTTCCATCAAGCATCCTTTCTGCCAAGGTGCCTGTGGCTGTCACACTGCAGTCCATTTGTGTATCCTTTGCAAATCATTGTGTCTTTATGATAACTGGAGGCAAATAAGTTTCACGTTAAGAATAACCCCATTTGTCTCCAGGATAAAATGCCATAATGAAACACTATTTGGTCTCACATCTCTGTGTCAGTAGCGTTGCAACTTTCTTTTTTGAAGTTGTTCTATAGTATTTATCACTTTATTATACCCTCCTCCTTTGCAAGGAGTAATTATCATCACAAGCAATCTCTCTGCAGTGCCACTGACAGCCTGTACTACTTTTGACTCTTCTTAACAGTACACACAAAACCAATTCCCCAAACACTTTGTAATTGAACCATCCTTATCCAATGGTATTTTCTCCTTTTGACAGCTTCCAAAGATAAGATATAACCTCTGAGTTTTATTCACACAGATGCTGCCCCCTCCCCCCCATTTTAAAAGTGAATTGCTATTCAAGGCTGCTGGAAAGTACCAGATTAAGAGGAGAGTGATGGATGATGTACTATAAACCAGGTAACAGCATAAAACCTTTGTGCTCCCTCCCCACCCCAGCACAGTATGCATTAATCCACAGCAGGCCTTTAAGGAGTTGGAGTTTTCTACTCTTCTCATTGCCTTTTAGAGAATTTCTGCAACAAGGCAAGAATGGCTTCAGGATCCAGGCAAGTAGAAGGAATGTAATGTTACAGAGTAATTGAAGTTGGAAGGACCTGTGCAGGTCATCTGCTACAACCTCTGACTCAAAGCAAGGACAACTTCAAAGTTACATTAGATAAGCTGGTAATAGTGATTATTCAGAACCCTTGTGGTCTGGCTGTATAGACAGCTCAGGCTTTTGCTTTATCCTGCCTTTAGCCTTGCTCAAGTCAGATCTCCTCTTTATCCCAGAGACTACATCTTCTCTCTAAGCCAAAGAAATTTAACTCCAAAAAAGCACCATTTATTGCATTTCCTAAAGGACTCTAAGTTTAGACAATTCTTTCAGAGCAAAAGGAAAAAAAGGGGGGGGGGGGGGGGGGGGAAGGCAAAGAGAGGAAGATTCTCTTTGGAAGTCCAAAGCCAGCAGGCAGAAACAGACTAGAAACCAGACCTCATACAGCTCCTCCCAGTTTGCCACAAGCTGAGCACACATCCTTCTCTCCCAGCAACACCTGGCTCCATAAACCCCACCAACATTCCATCTGAAATTGTCTGTTCACTGAACAGTAAGCTTCTCAGATGAACAAAGACTATTTTTGTGCTTTACCTGGCTGTAGCATTTTGTCTCCACCAGCTCAGAGCAGACTGGAACCAGGCACTCCCAGGTGTGAGAAGGATTTACAGCCAACTGCAAGGTTCTCCTTTAAAGCTAGCAGGGCTTGGTGCTTCTCCCTTTATATGGAAGAGGCTAATCTAATTAGCACCTGAAAACAGCAGAAATGAGGTCACTTGCTTCTTGTGTAAAGCTTAATTTTGTATAATTTATTTATACATTTTCTAATTGAATGAATATTAATTAACTGGAGTTTAATGCACAAGATGAAGACATTAAACTCTCATTAACAAACACTGAGCCCTATTCATCCCCAAACACTTCACATCTGCAGCATTAAGTTATCAAAGGGAAAAATCTGCTATGATTTATGCCTTTTTCCAGTGGAAAAAGGGGAGGCAATGAATCTGCTTGATCAGTTAATTATCTGCAGGGTGACACATGGCTCTGCAAGCACCCAGAGGTGGGCCATGGG
>VWZO01002758.1:183530-302154 GCA_013396975.1 Bucco capensis | reverse complement strand
TTCTCTTAGCTGGAAGGCCTGACAGGGCTAAACGAGCTCCATCTGCCCGGGTTTGGAATCAGAGTTGTCCTTCTCCTAGGATGACTGCCAGAAGGCTAATGAGCTCATCCTCCCCATGCAAGGATTCTAGGAACATGGGTATCACTCCCCACACTTTCCCATGGGCAATGAGTTTAATGCTCCCTCTGCTGTGGGCACAGTTATGGCACCAGGGGCCACAGGAGACCACAAGGGATTTTCAGACTGTGCCTGGGCCTCCACCATGTGCAGTGGTTAACATCATGGTAGGACAAGCCCCACATGGGAACATCCATTTGGGATGTTCTCCTCCAGCATGAGATGATGAAAGGCAGTAACTCTCTTCCCACTGGCAGAAGGTTCCCTCACCTGTTAAATCAGCTGCAGCTCCTGGAGGGATTACGGGCAGTGCAGGCAGAGTTACTGAACAGGGAAATGAGGAATGAGGCCAAGCTGTTAGCAGAGACTCCTGCAGCTTCTCCAGCAATCACCCTAGTTCCTGTGAAGGGAGCTATGTCAGGTTCTTCACTGGTTCAATTTACTTTAAATATAAACACTGGGAAATGTCACTCTGCTTCAGAAAATGGAGCAAAGCTGGAATGTACTAAAAGTGCCCCAAAAAGTTATTCAGTGATTTTTAAAGTGTTTCTTTCTTGTCATGTCATTTATGGTTTAATTAGTGGCAGGTTGTCAAGCAATGACTATAATCTATAGATTTATGCACTGGAGAAAAATAGCTACCTCATTCTTAAAGCAGCAGAGCTTGCTCCCCCTGAGCTTGCTGCTGCTGGAGTTGCATCTGCTGAGAGTTCCCTGGAATGTCACCTGTTCCTTTAAATGTATTCAGAGAAATGATAAAGAACATCTTCTACACTTTGAAAAATATATTATCCTATGATTTATTTCAGCAAGTTTCACATGTCAATAGCCTTTTCATTTTTTTTTTCCAACAGAAATCATTTCTGATTGTAAAACTTACATTTGTATCTGAAAGTAAACACTGAAAGTGGCAATGATAATCAACTAGGAATTGGGAAAAGAGCCTAGAGAAGAAATTCTGAGAACCAAAACTAGAGGTGACAGTGGAGACATTGAAAGGCTTAGAGACAAAACCAACTAAGATGGTAAGGCTATTTCATATTAACAGGAATTCAATATGCTGGAAGAGAGGCAAGACAAGGAAGTCTAGAATAATCTGGTGAAAAACAAAGTAGAGAAAGACCAACCACAATGCTCTGCAAACACACCTCAGCTGAAGCAGAAAATTGACCTGTTGATAACAAATAGGAAACTAGCACCTGAACAATAACCTGCTGGGACCCCCAGGAACCTGAAAATGCAAAGTCCCTCTGCTGTGCACCTTTGGAGAGGACAAAGCAGAGCAGTGATTGAACCAGACTCCAGTTCTACCAATGCATCTGTTGTCAAACCCAAACAACTGAGAAATGCACCTAGCAAAAACTCCCAGTGAGTGTAATGAGGGTAGAGCAGGGACAAGGAGGTGTGAGACCAAAGCTTGTCAGATCCTAGAGCAGACTGAACAGGACCTTGTTCTTGAGGTGAACACACTCAGAAAGCCAAAACACCAGAGCTATGGTTTAGTTGAACTCAACCTGGAACTTTCAGAAATGGAGTCAGACAGGTCTCACTCTTGGAATCTTCTTCAGTTGCAGCTACCTCCACCACACTGCTCCTCTCACCAAGAGTCCTTGCAGCATTCAGGCCTCTCTCACACATGGCAAGCTCCATGGGCTTTAGGGGTGGTGCAGCTTTCATATAAAATTAGCATTAAACTCAGAAAAAGTTACCCCTCCTGGTTCTAGATAAAAGATTCTGACCACTGAAAACACTAGGAGTGTGCCATTTAATTGAAAAGCAACCAAAAAATGACACCAGAGGAGTTCATCTGCTCCTGAGTATATTTATTTCCCTTTAAAGAGGGTTTCCTATGGAAAGGACTCCCCAGTGCCTGCACGCAGTTCTGTGACATGACACAGAAGACTGGCTCCTCCTCACTTCTTGCAGTGATGCACTCTGCTTTGTTTTAATGAAATGTGAATAGCACTGGCAATATAATCCCTGCCCCTTAAAAATCACATCAAAGTGATTGTGCTCCTGGGCTTCCACCTCCTGTGCAGGAGCAAACACAGGCTACAGCTTCTGTGTTCCAGGATTTTACAAGGCACCTCAAGGATGTTGCTGCTGAACTGAAGGGCAGTGAGGAAAATAAAACCAGGCTGTAGTTTCACAAAAGCAATTGTATGATTCAAGGACTCACTGCAGATCAGCTGCTATAAAAAAGGCCTGCTAGAAAAAGCCAACTAAAATCCCATAGTTAAATGGTCCATTTGCCACCTACAAAGCTACTAGGCTTGTGCTGATAAATGGGCAGGCTTATGATAAGGGACACATGTTTGTAGTCTTCATGAGACAGGAGATCCTCCAAGAGCCAGGATCAGGTAGAGTTGTATTTCTGGAGGGTAGAGCACAGCCAGCAAAGGAGCCAGCACATCCCTCAGGGCTCCTGAGCAAAGATACAGATGGGTCTGGAGGTGGCCAGGCCATGAACACAAAGCAATGATAACATAGAAGTTGATGACTGTGAGCATAGGACATGGTACCTGCTGGCAGTGCTGCAGTAAGTGTGGAATTGTTGTCAGAGGAGGAAGGAGAGGTTTTGAAGGAAAGTGTAATTCTGCATGGATTTTTTTGGCTTCTCTTTTTTTTTAAAGGCAAATCCAACATATGATTTTTTTGAAAGTAGAGTAAAATAAAACACTTCTGCTGTTGACTTTTCAAAAGATGAAAAGCACTTCTGAAAATCAAAACTCAATTCAAAAGAGCAAAACCCAGTTTTGTGTTTTGCCAGTAAACTTTGCTCAGCAGAAGGGGAGTGAGGTCTGAAAAAATTCCAGCCAGCTCTGCCAATAAAATCAAATATTAAAAAAACCCCAATGAATTACAGCACATCTGTTAATCATGACACCTGGAATGTTTTCTTATCTCATTTTGGTTTTATGTTACAACTCCTTTTCTCTAAATTTAATCTGCTTTTTCTGCCTAGGTTGTAAACTCTTCACAGCAGGGACTGTTTTCTTATAATGCATTTGTCCAGCACCTCACATGTTGTGAACACTAATGTGATGTGAATAATATATGGCACTCCTCTCTTCAGCAAGAGATAAAACTCAGAAACAAAAGCAGATGATGATGGCTTTGTGACAGTGAAACACAAATTCAAGACAAACCTCACTGCAGCATGAGGTCTCCATTGTGGCTCATGAAAGTAAATGCCAAATGGTCTTACTGTACCATAGATGATCTCTAAATCATTTCAGGCTATGCAATTGCTACACATAATGCTCCTAAAAAACAACACCACCAAAACCAACACAAACTCTTCTCCATCTAAAAGTGTAGTGCAAAGTTTTATTTGAGCTAGCTCCTGCCAAGAATAGCAGAGAGCAGCCAGCATGCAGCATCTGCTCCCATGGAGTGAGAGCAGAAACATCTGGCAACAGTAGCTCATCCCCCCTCCCCACACCTGCCTTACCTATGCTAGTTCTCTGAAAAAGGTGGAAATAACATGGCTTTTATGGTAAAGCATCAGTGGCTGGAAATAAAGGGGGAGGAAGTATTTTCTCTAAGGCACCACACTCTGAAGAAACTCATGGCTTATAAGGAAAACTCACCCATGTGTGTTTTCCTCTGTTACTCTCTCAGCATACACTCAGCTACTTGTGTCTTCTCCACTTCTCTTCATGGTTGCTCTTGCATGAATTCTCCTCCATCATCAGCAACACTTTTGGTTCCTCAAAGCACCATCATTATGTAAGAGAGCATAGTGCCTTCAGATATCAGAAGAGATATGGCTTCATCTTCTGATTAGGAAGCAGTTTTGCTTCTGTTCCCAGTAAATTCATATCTTGCTTTCCAGGTTCTTGCTTCATGTTTAAAGGGGGATGCAGGTGAAACAGGCTCAAAACTGTTGTAGAAGACTTTGTTGCAAGAGGTATTGACAGTTGTAGACATGATAGAATTTTTAACAAAAGATAGAAGAGGAAGCAGATCTCCTAATGCAGCAGTGAGAGCTGTCATTCAGCAAGGATAAATGAGTCCAGGATACCTTAAATTTGCCCTGTTGTCTAATTCTGGATGAAAATGGATGACAACCATTGTAGAATCAGTGTTTGGAAATATACAACAAAAGGGAAAAGCTTTATTAACACGGGAAATGTACTCTTAGCTTGGATTTCCTTTTCTACACCCAGCTTGTTCATCTCACAGCTCAATGAACTGTTAACATCGCATATTTCTTCTGTTCCAGAAGCAAGTCCAGTTACTTTGGTTTCTGCTAACTGCAGACAGATGAGATTCAGCCTTCCCAGGGAGAGAGGGAAGAGGGGGAGAGCCACTCAGAGTGGGAGGAAGGAGATGGGAGGTATTAGGTCTCAACAGGTAGCTAGCAACCTTGATGAGTTGCAAGTTGGGCTTTCTGAGATATTCTTGCCCTGAACGCTGCAGTTATTCTCTTCTTTGTGCACAACATGTGAATTTGACTTTCTGCCTTAATGTGTTCTTAAACTGAGCCAATCCCTTAGCACTCAACAAGGCTGGAGAGCATTGTATAAAGAGTGGAATACTGCTATGTGTTTTGTATTCTGAACCAGATGTATCCTCTGTCCATTAAAAGCCCAGCCCAGTCTGCCCTTCCAGACAAAGACCAGGAAATATCTTTCTCCTGTTGTGCTTAAGTACTTTCCATAATAAAAATGTCAGACTCCCCAAGTTAAAATGATGTCAATATTCTGTAAATAAACAATAAGTTACCACTGTAAATTACAGCTGTAAATAAAAAGTTCACAGCTTAAGTAAAGGAAAGATGCAAGGGCAGACACTTTATTTCCAGATAAGTTTGCTTTGCTTTTATCCTCCATCCTTTGCCACAATGCCCTTTGTTGTATGTGTATTTCAGCAATGAGAACATGGAGAAATTAGATAACTCACCCATATATTCAAGTAGAGTAAGAGGAGAAAGGCAGGTGTACTGAAGGGTTGCCCTGTGCCACTTTCTCATCCACCCCTTACCTGGGGTGGTTCTGACAGCACCAGATCTGGTAGAAATCTCCTTAGCTCCAGAGATGGCTTTTGTGGATGAAACCTCTCACCTCATTTCTTAGGCAGAAAGAAAATCTGAAGAAGAGAAGAAGAGAAAATGGAGTAAGACTTTGGGCTCCTTTCTTCTAGCTATAGTAATGTAGATATTTCAGTACAGACTTAAATCAGTTTAACAAGCAAAGCTTGTGGGACACAAACGTGCCAGAAATACAGAAGATTTGAGCTGACCTTGAAGGGGTTTTGCAGGTGAAGGCAGCCTCTGGCTCTAATCCTTTCTTCTAACCCTCCCTTATTTCCTGTCAAAACTTCTGTCTTGTGCACCCTAACCTAGTACTGTTTTGTAGGTGAAAATATGAATGAACTATTGTTTTCAAATGACAGCTTTGTTTGTGACCTGCTGAACTTTCCTCTCACTGTCAACCCTGTCTTTTACTTTTGCAGACCAGTCCCATGGTTTTTATGTCACTGTGCTGGGAAAGAGGCAGCTAATCTTCTAGTTTTGATCACTGAATGGAAAGGGAATGCTGCTTACATCCTGCCTCTCTCTTACAGTGACATTTGACTGCAGTTTCACGCAGAAGATGGAATTCAGTGTCGTGTGGGAATTGCAAAAGATAATATTTTTTTCTAAACATTAGTTTCTCACACATTTCCCCCAGGAAGAGAGAGAAAAAAGAAGAGACGCTTAGCATTCAGGAGCGAAAAAGGATGAAATCTAATGAATGTTTCTTCCTCTTGGGGATTAGAGAACAGTTCAACATTTTGATTAAGGACAAGTGAAAGATGGCCACGTGTGATGCCAGAGCCACTGGTGCTGCCCTTCTAACACTGCTGTGTTCTACATGCTGGAGGATAATCAAGAGAATAACAACACTACCAGCAGGCAAGAGTTTTGGACTTGTCATCTTACTTGGCTACATGCAGTTAGGTCTCACTAAAGATGACTTGCTAAAAATCTAACTACTGTTAGCAAGGCTCATTGGGTTTTGCTAAGCTCCTACCTCTGCAATCACCATCTAGGAAATTAGAAGAGGGGGGAAAATGAGCTACTTCATCTCTGTGTCATATAATGAACTTTTTGGTGTGTGTACCAGAGAGGGTGATTGCTGCTAGATAGAATTATTATAATAAAGATCAGGAGAAACTCAAGTTAAAAAGGAATTGGAGTTATTGAGCCCACCAGCGCGATTCAAATGGAACCAGTTCCCATACCTCCCCAGATCAATTCAATCCACTCATCTCACCCACTGGAACAGCCCAGGAAAACCAAAGCAATGATCCTGGCAAATGTTTGCTCATCTGTCTAATGTAATTCAGATTGCTGATTCTATCTGATATGAAATCCACAGATTTCACTCAATGCAATCAAATCAGTTAATCCCAGCAACTCCAGTCTATTCCACGAGTACAAGCTAACACATCTGACAGTGATCAGCCAGCAGAGAGAGAACAAGGCAGGCAGCAAGATTAATAATAAAATCTATAGTTTCATAAATAATATCTACTGTGCACTGCGTGTTTTTCAAACTAAGAAGCAAGAAAGTTGATATTCAGCCCATGCAGATCCTGCAGATAGAAGTAAAGTAGATGTAAGTTATCAGTAGAGTTAGATGGATTTGTACCATATTTATGATGGCTGGAGGTGCCTATTCCCAAGTTTTTAGGATATGGCTGGTTAGGGTCACTCAAAATGGCCTTTGGGATATATTTGGAAATGCTACTTATATGGTCTGTAAAGGACTTTGAGAGACACATACAGAAAGCACTGTCTGAAGATGGTATTATCAAAGATTTCTTGCCCTTTAATGCTGATGAATATTTTCTTCCTCAGCGTAATAGAAAAATCTTCTGAAAGATTTTCTATTTGAGGATGTAACACTTCACAGAGGAAGAAAAAACTATTCTTTTTAACAGAGTTAAGGAGGTCTTCAGAACAGGTTGGTTTTTGGCTTCAGGGAGAAGAGGAAGGCAATCACAGTTAAACAGGAGATCCACCACTTGCCTGCCCACTGCTTCCTGGACAGACAAGGCTCTTAAACACAAGCACCATAAACAACCTGAAAAAAAATCCTAGAGGAGACTTTTAAAGGTGGTAAGGTCAGATAGGTGTAGTTCTCTTATTGCAAACTGATCTGGTCCAAGTCCCTAACTCCACATATTCCTTAGAAAAAACATCCTCCCATATGAAGCAGATAGTCCAC
Source organism: Bucco capensis (assembly GCA_013396975.1). Taxonomy (NCBI): domain Eukaryota; kingdom Metazoa; phylum Chordata; class Aves; order Piciformes; family Bucconidae; genus Bucco; species Bucco capensis. Next base: position 294,817 of record VWZO01002758.1, on the reverse strand, counting down.
ATCAGCAAAACAAGACACAAAAGAGAACAGAAAGGCCATGGTAGCAAATAGTCACAATTCCATTAGAGGCCTGTTCTCTTGCCCCTTTTGGAGTGTCTTTCCTTTAACTCTGTAATTAATAACATTATGTGCTAATAAAAGATCAAGAAAGTGGCAGCTGTACTCCAGCCTCTAATCCACTCAGATGGTATTGATGCTGCTGCTCCTGGTATTCCATCTGCTTCTCTAATGTTTGTTCTATGCTGTATTGCTGGAGATACTTGAGGCTAACATCTAGGATAACCTACAGGAATACAGGAAAAAAGAATCCTAGCCTTGTGCAATGGAGGAGCATGGGCCAGCTATGTGATTCTTCCTTCACTGGAACACCAACACTGGGATTCCCTACAAGCAAGGTCCAGATGAGAGACTCCTGATGGACAGAAAATACACAAGGGCAAGGTTAGAGACTCCTGATGGGCAGAAAATACAGTGTAGGCTGTGTGATTCAAATTGTCCTTCACTTGTTTTTCATGGCTCCATTCAGTAACCTTAGGCTTGAGAGACCTACTGTTGTTTTCTTTTTCAGATCCAGGACTCCTAAGAACCATTGTCCTTCATCTCCTCCCTGTGTCCTTCACTTCTCTCTTTGCCAGTGTGGAGAAGCAGCCTTTTTGCTCATGTTTTTTTAATTATGTTTTATAATAAGGTCAAGGAATTATGCATTCTGGCCTTGATGGGAAGAGTGGTTCAGCCTCATTGTTGTAAATTGTTGTGAATTAGGGTGATACCAATGCTAATTGTCTTTTCCTTGCTTCACTGACTCTTTAAATAATTGCCCTCCTTCTTGGTCAGTTTTTTCCTTGCACCTCTGAGAAATTTGCACCTCGACTCTTATCAGTCTCCTTCCACCCAACCAATGTAAAGTACATTGTGGCCACTAAATCCAATTAATCCTCCCAGCACTCCCCAGTGAATGAAATTAGTTACATTTTCCAGATGGGCAGTCAGGGGTGCAGGCAGCATTCCCAGCGATGGCTGCATTATCTCTCCTCTACTGCAAACCTGACCTGCCTCCTGAATAGTTGGGTCCTCAGAGGTACTGAGCACCTTCAGCTGCAGTGAAAGTCAGGGGGAGGAATGGAATTGGAGCACCATGGAAAAAAATAACTTACACCCAACGCCGATCTGAGTTTGCCTAAGTAGTTCTGTCTAATCTTCTGTGAGAGCTGAGAGGAAGCATCCATATCTCACCTTCAAGCACACACACAAAACACTCACCTGCAAGGGCTGACTCAAAAAAATAAGCATTTATCCCATTTACCTATCACTCCATTTTTCTAACACTGTTCCTGTATCATTTTCTACAGGAAAGCACATCCTGTGCAAGATGAGTGGAAAATGAGGTGCTGAGCTTTCACTCAAACCATAGGCTTTGCTGGTTGCAGCTCCTCAATATTGAATGTTACAGCTATTTGCAAATCAGCTGAATGATTTTTTCCCCTTAAAAAAAAAAAGGAGTTAGCTCTCATGAACTGCAGAAAACTTTCTCAGCTTCTGTGGCTTGGCTATATTCAAGTTTGATTCTAAAAAATTCTCCCAAGTGATCAGAAGCCATTGTGGGCTAATCAAGCAAGAAATTTAAATATAAAGTTTACTGAAATCTCTCCTTAAAGCACAGCTGAAGTGTATTTCACTTTCACTGCTCTGGGATATTTACCTCTGTTTTAAATACAAGGAGCCGGATTCTCTGCTGGCACAAATCAGTACAATGTTACTGATTTTCATAGAATCATAGAATCCTAGAATGGGCAGGTTGGAAGGGACCCTAAAAATCATCTAGTTCCAACCTCCCCGCACTGAGCAGGGATGCCAATCACTAGCCCAGGTCACCCAGGGCCACATCCAGCCTGGCCTTGAACACTGCCAGGGATGGAGCATCCACAACCTCTCTGGGCAACCTGTGCCAGTGCCTAACCACTCTCTGGGGAAAGAACTTCCTTCTAATCTCCAATCTAAATTTCCCCTCCTTCAGTTTATATCCATTCCCCCTTGTCCTATCACAGTCTGACCTCCTAAAAAGTCTCTCCCCTTCTGTCCTATAATCTCCCTTTAGGTACTGGAAAAAATTTTGTTATGGTCCTACACAACTTGAGGGCTTGGCCCTCTCTTTGTTGGTCTCTCTTCTTTTATAGTGATGCTCTCTGTTTTGCACAATGAAAGGAGTGGGATTTGGCTTGATACATCTCATGAACCACCCAGTGGGGTTTTCAGGTCCCCTGGGTATGTTAGGATGGTACAATTATTTATAATTTTGGAAAGCTAAGTGAACTGATTGCAGGAGCTCCAAAAAGAGGAAAACTTGGCTTTGGAGACATTTATAGAATCAAAGAATCATACACTGGTTTGGATTTGAAAGGATCCTAAAGGTGATGGATTTCTAATCCCCCTGCCATGGGCAGTGACACCTTTCACTAGACCAGGTTGCTCAAGGCCTCATCCAACCTGGTTTTGAACACTTCCAGGGATGAAGCATCCACAGCTTCTCTGGGCAACATGTTCCAGTGCCTTACCACCCTCACAGTGATGAATTTCTTCCCAATATCTAGTTCAAACCTAGCCTCTTTGAGTTTAAAACCATCACCCCTCGTCCTGTCACTACACTCACTGATTTCCTCCCCATCTTCCCTGTAGACTCCAAGGCTGCTCTAAGGTCCCCCAAAGCATTCTCTTCTCCAGGCTGAACAACTTCAATTCTCTTATATTTTACCTACTGGAACTCATTCCAGTCTTATTGAATCAAATATGACTTTATGATGGATAAATGCTTGCAGTGCACATAATAGCTTCTGTTGTACAGCATGCAAAAAGAGGGAAAGGTGCTTTGGATAGACTTGTGAGAACTTTGCTTCAAACAAGAAATGCTCTGTATCATCCAGTACAATTTCTAGTTCAACCATATAATTATATGGGAGTGTTTGTGTGTGGAAATAGGGCTTCTCAGCAGAACTGGCAAAAGAATTTGACCAAGCATGTTAAAGATGGGAAAGTGTTGATATAGTCAGTATATTTCCCATCTCATGAGCTTTATTAGCCTTAGTCAGAAGCAATTGAGGGGGGGAAAAAAAGGAAAAGAAAAAAAAAGTGGAATGGAATGGACTAGATTTGTGTTCTCCATCTTCCAATGCATGGGCTGAGGGAATCACCACATCACTCTGAAGTGGTTGTGCTCCAGGTAGATGTGCTTGCAGCAATGCCCACGGTGGTTAGGAGCACCATGGCATGCAGAGAGTTGTCAAGCTTTAAAGAGGCTTTATTAAAGTTACTCACTCATTGCATGATACCCCAGTAACCCGTGAAGAATTCAGAAGGCTTTAGGGCATGCATAATTCATTTGTAGCCAAAAACCAAAGAGAACAGTAAGAGGATGGATGACAGCTCTTTTATGGAATTAGCATGGATTTGTTCAGTTGTTATTGAAACATCTCATGGATTCCTGATCTTGGCTAGATGCTTGGCTTCAGGCACATGGAATACAGGAAAACAGGACTGCACATGTTACAATCCACTGAACATTTTCCACTATTTGGAAATTAAATCCTACAGTTCAGAAGGTCAAAAGCCACCAATCCTTCAATTTGCTAGAGGAAGAGAAGCAGCTGAGACTGAGGAAATCAGCAAGCTCTTAGGTTTGTGCAACAAATGGAGGGAACAAGTTATTTATTTTGTTTCAAAAGGGGTAATTCTCATGTTTTAAGTTAAACCTGCAATTAAATGTTTTGCTGGCCTGACCTTTGCTTTCCAACTCCCCAAATGGACAGTTACTTACTGATCTGTTATTAGGAACAACACACAATTTCAAGCACAAACATGACAAGCAAAGTAGAGGAGGGAGGTCAGAGGAATGTGGTCACAAGCACCATCAACCTTTGGCATAGAGTGTGAACTTCAGTGTAAGAACCACCTTCTGCTATGGCACCAAGCACAGAGCCTATTGATTTGTGTCACTGTGGGTTCCCCAAAGCAACAAGTGGTGGAGCTTGTGGAGAAATGACAGCCAGACAACTGGGGGTGGATTGCAACTGTGAACAGCGAGGGCTTCTCATTCTTCCCATCTTGCCAGACATGCTGTCCCTATTAAAAGCTAATGTTTGAAAATCATCTGTTTCTCTTAACCTCTATTTGTATTCAGTGAAGGGAGCAGTAAACGTAAGTAGTGCAGTGGCTGTGAGGGATGAACTCCTACCAGCTTGGTCAGTATGAAGTCCATGTGCTAATCGCTCGCAAGCCACTCGCAATCCAATGCATTCATTTAAATGGGATTCGTCGTCCTCTCTGTTCAAGTGCTCTGCATCTCAGCCTATCTCCTTGATAATCCTTTTTAGATTAGTGTCAGAGCCCCAGATGAAATCCTTGCTCATTCTCTTGCCATGTTTACCAGGATGATTTCCAACACTGTTTCATATGGATTAGGCAGAGCAACTTAGTGCTCATATGTTTTTCGGTGCATCTCAGTACCTCATGAAATTACATTATAGATTCATTGTATAAATAGAAGACTGAACACAATTACAGCCCCAAACCCCCAAAAGCCAAGGACTAGAATCTGAAAGTAGATGTGACCAGATCTTGCTGTGTGCAAATAGCTCATAATAAATTGGTCACACACTTTTTTATTTAATCTCTGCTTTCTAAATTTCCTTTCTTGTTTTTTGTTTTCCACAGAAAAATAACCTTTCTTCACACTTTGGCAGAATGACAAAGGCAGGCAAGGTGCATATTGCCATAATTGCCAAGTCAAATCAAGGATGTCAAGTTGTTGAACCCAACCAGGAAAACCAAACTGCATAAAGGTCATTTAAAGAAAACTTTCCATTGTTTTTCAAGGTCATTTTCATGGCGTTTTTCAAGGCCGTGTCAAGGCATTTTAATAATAGCTATTATCATAGAAAAATCTGGGTTAAAAGGGACCTCTGGAGGTCATCTTGTCCAATCTTCAGCTCAAAACAGGGCCAGTTTTGAAGGCAGATCCATCCAAAGGAGGATTAAACTGGCTGCCATGCTGTATGATACTGGGAGAATCATCACTGAAGAGAGTCACTGAGCTTTTTATAGCTGGTAAATAAAAAGGTTAGTGAAGGAATGGTGTCTACATGCATGAGGACACAGGAGGTCACACTGCTGATGGAAAGTGAGTTTTATGTCAATGCTGGACTGTGCTGGCAGACTCATACTTTGAAACTTCTAATTGATATTTGAAATTTCACTGCTGAAGATCATTGGGCTTCCAGTTGCTGCTGGAAACACAGGCCTTCTCTGTTGATGAATATAGCTCCCCGAGTGGAGATTAGCAGAGACAGCAATCGTTGGGCCTGTAGGTGAATGGATTACCCTTGATTTAATAGGAAGTAACAGGCCATTATTTCCAAAGCTACAGGATGGAAAATGACATCTGGATTCTGGATGTAAACATTATTCATCATGTTGGAGGCTTTGCTCTCTCTGCCAGTACATGATGCTCCGACGAGGTTGTTATTTCTAGGGCAAATGAATGCTGAGTGCAGCATGGATTTATTCAGACTTAGCTGGTGCATCTCAGCTCTTGGGCTCCTCCATAGAGCTGTGTATTGGCCCAGTCAAGAGCTAGCCATTGCTGCTTCTCTGGCTGGAGATGATGGGCCAGATCCTCAGCTGGTGTCAGATGGCCCCAGTCCATTGATGGCAATGGAGCTGTGCACATCTGCAGGCTTAGAGCTTTCACATCACATATTGGCCTCGTGTGAGCAGTCTGGAGAGGCACTCACTGCAAATCCCCATCAAGAAATATTAGGATCAAAACAAGATGAGAGGAGAGAGGGTGCCAAGCTAGAGTTCAGTCTATGTAGGTATGATGAGCAAGGACTAAATGACCTTTGCTAATGCATACAAGGAGTGTTCAGGTTCATGTCACAAAATCCATCTCTGCTTTTTGGAAGAAAAGGGAGTTGGAAAGTACATCCATAAATCCCACCAGTGTTTATACTGAACACCCAGTGAACCTGTTGTGCTGAATGTTTTGAGTTATTTCTATACAGCCTGACAGCTGGAAGGCCTCATGGATGGTAGATCACAATATATGGCATTTTCAGCACATATTTCTGACTTCACATAATGGTAAATTAAATCAGGGTATACCCTTTCACTTCTATGGGAGATGAAAGTCTTCAGGATCTGTCTAAACTTGGGTGGTCCAAGAAATCACCAGTGAGCAACAGAACTAGTTGATTTTTCTCTTAAAAACTGAATTGTTGTTACAAATAATTTTATTCTTACTTTCCTCACTAACATGCAAAAAAACCATGTTGGCTTAATACATCATTTCTCCTCCTTTTCTTTCAAGTGGCAAATTCAGGGAGGAAAAAGAAAAAAGAGATGATAAAGGAAAGAGAGACACAGAAAGCAACTGCAAAACTGGAGGTGAAAATACTTTGCAGGAATTTTCCACAAATAATTAAAAAGGTTTTACAAAGTAAACTAACTTTTTCTATGTTTCTTCAGCTGCAATTTTTCAACAGCACAGAGAAGATTTTTGAAACAGGACCTATGACAAGATGAAATGCTGGAAAGGATCCTGAAGGTTACCTTCTGCAGGAGTATCTACTTGCACACTTGCTGCTGTGGCTAACCCTACAAGAGGCAGTTAAATCAGTCACTTCATTAAAATTTGGGTCGTGCTGAGTTAATTTTGGTGTATGCTGGAAGTTTGTGTATTCAGGCTTTAGTGCTGGTGAGAACAGGCATGTTGATATGAGATCTCTATCCATGCCTTCCTCATTGTCTCAGCAGATAAGAAGTGTTCAGTCACTGCATTCCTGGATATAATTTTCCCCAAGCTCTGCCAGTGAGGATAGAGCAGAAATTACAGATGGTTTAGGAGCCTTTCTTTTGCAGTGGTGTTTGCAGAAGGTGTGCTCTGCATATTAGACCAGGGCAGTTCCAGATAAAGGCCACAAATGCCACCAGACTGCANTTTTTTTCCCCCCCCCCCCCCCCCCCCCAGTATTACTGTCAGTGTGTAGTAATGAATTCATTGATTTTACCATTTTTTATCAAAACAGTTATTTCAGAGATAAATGTCCTTCATTTACAGTTATTAAATCTGCCAAGTCTAGGACAGCTGTTGGAATAATTGTTCAGTGTGGACAGAAAGAGAAAATATCCATGTTCTTCCAATTTCTGGGACTCTTAATTAGAGGCCAAGTGGTCTGATGTTGGAACGATCTCCTGAGTCATTCTGGAATCATGGACCATGCTGTATCCCTTTTCTCTTACTTCTGGATGTGAGCAAATAAGGAAAATGCTGCATTTCCAAGCAAGGAGCAAAGCAACCCCCTTGGGTTTTCCCTTTTTAATTTGCTGGGTATCACATTCTTCCTGGGTAAGGAGAACAGAGTGATGGTGGTAAGTGGTTGAATGATAAGTGGTGGAGATGGAAATGGTCTAAAGGACACAGGCTATGCACCATGCTGACATGGCAATGGTGCTCTGTGAGCTGCTCTGGGACTGATGTATGCTTACGTTTTGCTACCCAAAGAAGTCTGTTCCTCTCTGCCTGTCTGTGCTCCAGACTGCATGTTTGTGGCTAAAACACAACAATCAGAAAAGCTGCCACCTTGTAAAATCACAGGTCTGTCCCTCTAATGAAGGTGTCATCAGAGGCCAGCACTTCTGCCATCCTGCTTTTTACTTCTGAACTCTTTGCTCAAGCTGCAAGTCACGCTTTGCCTTAGCCCACTGTCTGCCCACTAAAACCCCTCCAGCTTTCATTTGAGGGTTTCCTATTAGACTCAGTCAGATGGCCAGCCAGGAGGGAACGGGCTGAACTGGAGCACTGTGGGGCAGCAGAACATGGTGCTGCTGTGCCACGTTCTGCCATTAATTCAAATCACTTGGGACCACTGTGGCATTTAACTCCAGCTCCTGAGGTAGGACTAATGGAAACTGTTCTCCGTTGGCTCTTGAGATAAACTCAGAGAAGGTACTTCTCTCTGAACCACCCTCCAGAGTACTTTTCTCTCTGTGTGTCTGCACAGGGAGCTGAGGACATCTGGATCCCCAATTCAGGCATCTCAGTGAGATGGGGTCAATCCAGGCTCTGTTAGAACAAGTGAAATCATGTTCTTCACTACCTTTGCTTATTCCAGTTCATCTCTTGCAAGAGCTAAAGTTACCAGATGGACTAAGGCAGACACCAACCTCAAACTGATAGTGACTGACCTCAGACTGACAGTGAAGTCTCACCCAGCTACAAGAGTGAGTCTTCATGATCACAGTGCTGATCTACCTAATCTACAGCTGCTTTGCTATGTGATGTAGGCAGGAGGCTTAGCTTGTCAGGAAAACATTTACAGCCCTAAGGCTCAATTCATGCTTTCTGAAGTCCCTGGAAAGATGACATTACAACAGTGCAACATCTTCAGCAGTAAGAGTGAAGGTGGAAGAAGGTGGTGGGGAGAAAGAGCATTGGGATCAGCTGCTGTTCAGAAATGTCACAACTCCAGATCTTCCAAAGGAACAAGAATATTTTGTCCACAAGGCCAGAGCTGAGTGACAAAAGTCTGCTCTTCACTTCAGGTTCAAGTCCAGTTCATTCTGATACTGCCTTAGAAACTGCAAACAGGTATAAATCCATGGCATTGCCAAGGGGCAGGAATCTGGGCAAAAGCTCCTTCAGCCAGGGAGGAGGGAGCAGGAGGGAAGAGCTGCCTGAGGGCCAGCAGTGACATGTGCACAATGACAGAGTGAAATGTCTCTTCTGAGCGAGACCCAGTTCCACATTGTTAACCTCTTGCTATTGTAGAACAGTTGGAAGCTGAATGTTGCAAATTAAAATTACTTCCTTGACTAGCCAGAACAATCCTTCATCTCTTCAAGGCCCTGATCCTTCCCCACTGGAGAGGCAGTGAGCTCTTTTTAATAAGGCTGGGAACATGACACAATATGGTCCCACAGCTAAGCAAATTGCTGTGGATACTCTGAAGGCTGTTTCTCCCAACACTGCCATCTCTACCCAAGGTTCAGTTTGCAGCCACTCATCCAGTGCATTCATTCCACTGAGTGGAAAGGACAGAAACAAAGGTGGAAAGAGGCTCTGATACACTGCCTTGTGCTGACCTGGTTTTGGCTTTGTGAGAAAGGAGTAGTCATCCCCAGTATACCTCTAAGCCACAGACCTTTCAGGGTGAGAGGGATCTTTCCTGGATAAGAAGTCAGACCAATTGCTATGCAAAGAAAAACAGACATGCTGACTAGCAGAACAGGCAGAGTGAAAATAATGGATTCAGCTTCATTTCTTTGTGACTCCCTTCATGGTGGCTGAACTTTGCAGTTTCTTCCTGTTACATCTCAAAACTATATTGCATGCAGCAGCTCTAGAGAAGACCTGTTGAGGGCCTGATCCTTCTCCATTGATGAAGCACAGCTAGTGCTTCCAGGGAGGTGAACAAAAAAGCAGCCTGCCTGAAAGGATGAGGGAATGGCAGACTTGAGGTCTTCAGTTAGCTTATGGCCTTGTGTGTGTTTTTAGTTAAATCTCATCTCTGTGGTGTCATTTTCCCTTATACCTTTCATCTGCCCTGTCTCATTTGCTCATCAGTCCCAGACTGTCCCTTGCTGTGTGCCTTTCATTGCTTTGGCTGGATCTCAGCTGTGGCCAAGGCCTGGACATCCTTTGGTATTTGGCCTGGAGAGCCTCACTCTCCCAAGACTGTTTTCCCTACCACATAGTTTCTGTGTGAAATGCATGGCCTGTGTTAAAAAATGGTGAGCTTCTGTCCAAGTAAGTGTTCATGTGAAGACAGCAAGACCATTTGGCTTGGGGTCAGCACATCATTCCCAGGTCACTGCACCACTCTAAAATACTGCCTCTGAAAGCTGATGAAGTCCCTCCTTCAGCTGAAGTGTTGGCCATGCACACAGGTCATGTCACCTACAGCCTTATGTGGCAACAACCACAGACCTCCATCCTCTTCCAGATCATCTCCATTCACCATTCCTCTTGCCACAGCAATGAAGTTAGGATCCAACAACACGGAATAACACTCCCCTGATGACAGTCAGAGCTGATACCAAGGGTTGCAGGAATTGTAATGCACATCTACACAGGCAACAAATAAATAAATAAATAAAGGCATACTAATGCCTGTGTGAGGAAAATTCCACATATTCCTCCTCTGTTTCCTTTATCACTTATTCTGTAACAGCTGTTTAATTAATTGCTTGAACGATTTCCTAATACATCTTATTTACATACAAAATTACAGAATAATGGTTTGCCTTTGAGTCGAGTGACAATTTAATGTCTGCTTGCCATGCCTCATGGAATATGGCTACTCAACAAGAAATAAAAGTTCTGGTTGGTTTTGGCTGCTTCTTTTTTTTTCCATTATTTTTTAGTAATAAATATTCTTCTCCTCTACATGTTTTGTTGCTGTTTTTTGCAGGCATTACTGAGTGATGCTAGAATGATAGCAGCAAAGAGGGAGAAGATTCCTTTTGAAGGTGACTCAGATCACTGAGAAAATAAAAATAATGTACCTGAATAGGATGGCTCCTATTCAAAAAGAAAAAGTCATCTAGGCTCAATGGAAACAATACAACTTTATCTCTGCTGTTCAGGTTTACTCCCTGGCTGGTGGAGCTTGTCCTGGAAGGAGGAGGCTGTGTCACAGGGAAGCATCCTGCTCTGCTGGGCTTTTCACTAAAGGACACCCCTTCTGCCTTCTGACACAGAAACCTTTTCATTGGATCACAAGAGCATCAGGCAACCATGTCACTGCTGCTGCTAAGCCTGTGTTAACTGATGTCTTCCTTTCATGAACCCAACTGTATTAGATAACAGCTGTACCCATGCACACAGACCCATGAGCTGAAAATTCCAGTCCAGAGAAACACTGGACAAACATCTGCTGGGAGCAGGTCCATGCCCCAGTTAGAACTTGGATTTGGATTTTCTTTACTACCCAAAGCTTAACATTCATCTCAGCTATCTTGGGGCACTTGATGTGCCTAGATTAAGGGACTAATTCAATGTGTTTTCTTGTTTAATCAATAAAAGAGGCAACCCCCCTGAGGAGGCAGCTCATCTATGACTCAGTTGCCCTCTGGATGTGTCACCTTCTAACTACAGTGGAAATCTTGAGCACTTATGTTTACCACTTAAATGCTTGAAAGGTGACAGCAGGGAAGGGCAGGACTCCTGGGCTCAGGGCCTGGGCCAGAGAAGGAATGGCTTGGTTAAGGGACTGTGCTTGGCAATCAGCCCTGATAGCACAGTGCAAGTCCATATCAAAGCACCTTGCTGACTTTGGTCCTTAAATACAGGGAATCACTGGCTCATACATAACTAGTGCCATTATGCATGTGATTATGTCATTTCCTAGAGACTTGCAGTTTTGGACTGAAGAAGAAGAAATACCTTCTATACATGACTAGATCTCACAGCTGAAATCTTACTGCTGTCTACTCACAAGTGTCTTACAATATTTTTTTTAATTGCTAATGATCCAGTACTAATATTTACAAAGTTCTTACACACACCATGGCTGGAAGATTCTTTCTCATCACTTTTAGGGCAGCTGCTATTAAACCCATATCAAGAACTACTGCACTTTCTACTAAATGTAAAAGGGGGAAAATATTGCTGTTCATTTGTGTTACTCTTTCTTTCTAACTATATTCACTTAATAAGAGACTTGCCTGCAACAGAGGCTGTTATATATTCTCTGTTTTATAAAGTATCTCCTGGGAAAAATAACCAAGGCAACACAATTTTTCGGCACCATCTCCTTTTATTAAGAATAATGAAAGGGAAACAAAAGCCATTCCAGCAGTCAAACATCCTTCTACTCTTTCTTATTGGCCTTTTTATGATAACTGGGTCTCTCAGCACATAATCAGAGCTGCCTGTATTTGTGTATTTACATTTGCCCTTTTAGTTACTGTGCATGTGTCAATGTAGAGATGACATATAACGGACACAGTGCATCTAACATCTATATCCACACACACACAGAATAGAGATTTATCAAAGGTGCTGGACAGGATAATCTCAGCAGTGAGGTCTAGCTTCATCTTCAGATTTCAAAGGCTGAACAGAGAGTTCAATTATTTCACTTGCTCTGTCTATCAGTTCTCCCCTGGATTCACAATCTAGCCAGGGCCACTGCAGGCTGCTCTCTGGGTTGCAGCAGTTACTGCTTGGGCTATTGGAATCACATGTAGGAGCTCCCCACCATGGACCCAGCTCTGCACCCTCTTCTAATGGATTTTGTGTCTTTATTATTTTAGTTGCAGCACCTCCCAGGACTACTAATAGCAGAAGAAAGCAAGACAGCACACCTCTGAATTGTGTGAGATACAGTCCCAAGCTGAAGTAATCCATTTCCCTCTATCTCAACATGATGAAAGAATGTTCCTGCTCATGGGATGCCAAATGGGCAGTGTCTGTCACTAGCAGATCCTGTTTCAACCCATTGGCTACCTAGCTTACATTAAAGCTGGAAGTTAGACACTTGGCTGGTACTCAGACTTGTTTTTAAAGCATCAGTCATTTCTGGGCAGTCATAGATGATTCAGACTATAGGCTCTTCTGCCAGATATTGATCCTGAAGACATTAATTATCAATTACAAAAGGTTTATTTCTTGCAACATTCATGACTGAAAGATCTGTGTATTTATTTTGCCTAGTGATTTATTGATGCCTCATTATACATTTCATGGAAAACTGCATTATATAGATGGTGGTGGGAAGAAAAGCCTCCAAAAACTCCACTTCAATTAGAAGAGAGCACTCAAAGAGCAGTAACAATATTTCTCTGGTTTGCCTCAAATAGAAAGACTGAAAATACCTTCCAGTTCACCCATGCCCACTGGGGAACTGCCTTGTAGTTAAAGCACAGATCACTATGCTGGTTATAAAGCCTCCAGTGCTGCAAATGCTCCCTACCATGGTTTTGAATTAATAAAAGGTCTAGAGGAGACTACTCTGGGGCAGTCATGTGCTAAGGAATGTCTTGGAAGATGCAAAGTCTTCTACAAGGAGATAGCTGGAATCAAACAGATTATATCATCAAGTGACTTCCTCTTTTTCCCTGAAAAGGTTAATTCCTAGTACTCTGATATTCACTAAAAACTGTCACACTAGTGATGCATGAAAGTGAAAAATAGTATCTGGGTTAAGGTGAAAAGATAATTTCTTATTCCTATTTTAGTATATTTTCCAAAGCTTATATCTTTCTTGAGTAAAGGTTGTTGCAATGGGCCATAGTAGCTGGAAGGCTTCTTGTAGCCAAAGGCCTGACCCTTGTCATCTTGTTTAGTATAATGCAGTGACAGGGTAAAGGTTAATATCTTTCATTGCCCATAAACACCACTTGCATAAAAAGCTAATGTATCATGCCTTCCAGCACAAAGCTCTCTCCACTGGACCATGTCATGGCCACTGACTGTGCTCCTCCACATTAACTATTAAACATGCTGCTAACCATCAAGTGATGTAAGAAAAAAAAAAGCTCAGAATTATTGAAATCCAAATAACTGCAATACAGTGGAAGTATCAGTCCCTCTCTGTTCATTCCTCTTATTTGCATCATTAATTGTTGTCTGATTAAAAATCATTATGAAGCTGAAAACAAATTAAAATGGAAAAACAAAACCAGGTGTAGTAGGAGAGATAGAACTTTACAAACCACAGTGAAAGCTTAAGCAGATTCCAATCTGCAAACCAGAAATCATTCCTCTTAATAAATGAGAGAAATGAAGGAGCCTAAACATAAACCTTACGGAGTACAAAAGGTTAAAATGAAGAGGTCGACAGAGTCCTGTAAACTGAACAAGGGAAAGGATGGAAATTCACTGTATGCTAAACTGGTGTGAAAGTCTGAGCCTTGAAGATAAGAAATATTCCACTGTGTCCCTGGGGAACCTACTGAAGCAATGAATTATCTGGAGAGGAGAGTATCTTGTTTAATGGAAACCCAGGTTACAGTTCTTCCTCCTGCTGCTGCCATAGATCAGCTGGTGGCTCTTCCCAGCACACAGATTTGCTTCAAACTTGGACCTCAAGATAGAAGTCCTCAACTGCCCCACCACAGTCCATTGGGTGAGAGAGAACAGAGCAGGTGGTGGGAAAGTACTGACCTCAAACTAAAATTTAGGCTATACCTCAGCAGCCTCTTTTTTTTTTAGTGCCTCCCTCTGCAGCATCTCAGTGGCACCTTAAAGCCTTTCCTGAGGGAACTCCCACAATTTCTTTACAGTGTTTTGGGAGGGCTAAGCCCATTGCTACCAGAGGAGTGTCCAGCCCAAGGGACCAAGAGCTTCCTGTCACAGACATTAGCATACAGGGACTCATACCACTTGTGCAACATATCTTGCTTGATTAGGTTTGTGCTGAGCAGTGCTGGCTTATAAAAGAACAATCACAACAATGTTTTCATAAACCTGTGGATGGAATGTAAATATAATTTCAGGGGAAAGTATGTAAGTGTAAATAGATGTGTGAAGCCATCAAAAGGTTAATAATCCCAGAACAAAAATTCTTAGACAAACTCTCCTGCAGTTGAGCTGTTAGCAAAGCTATTAAATTTAATTGCAGCATAATTGCATAGCCATATACCTTGCTGATCCCCAGCTATCAAGCCCACACAGCGCAGGTTTAGCCACACGCACTCAGTAGATGGGGTTTGCCTCAGGTGCTGCAAGCATCCTGCAGCCAGATGTGCTTCTGCCTTCCAACCAGGCTTTATCTCAGTTGCAAATATGTTCAGGAATAGATTCAGTCAATAAGTTCAGTCCAGAATGCATTAGTACAAATAGGGTCAAACTGCTTTGCAGAGGAAGGACGAGGAGCCAGATCAAGCGTGTGCTTCAGCACAGCTGCAGTGGTGTTTGCAGTGTATAAAGCTAACACACCTCTCAGGATTCACAGGATCAGGGCCAAAGCAAACAGCAGGTTTCAACCTCCTGGACTGGTCAGATATGCCTAAGTTTTCCTGAGGGAAGCTGCTGTCTCTTGAATCACTCCTTGCCCAAAGGCAAAGAGCCCAGAAACACAGCTCCCTGCATCCAGACCGCATCCCCCGAGGACATGGCTTGCACGGCAAACACTCCAGCTGGCTTCATAAATCAGGAGGTGTTCTGGGAGGGAGCTGCCCCAGGAAGGGATGGGTGTGGGAGAGTACTGGGCTGCCAGCTGCTGCTGGGACATCCCTGTGAGAGCTGCAGCAGAGGATGGCAGGGATGTGGGTGCAGCTTCCTGGGACGGCCAAGAGCCTGAAGAACTAGGTAATGGCTGTAGGACAGACCTGCAGACAGCTCCAACCTGGCTAGTTGATACACTGAGCACACCTGATGTTTGGGTGGATAAGATTGCTGCAGAGCTGCATATCTAACCCACACCAAATCCAAATCTAGCTCCTGTGATGAGGAGAGGAAACTCCTTCTCTCCTTTCATGCATTACTTTCATCTGATGTTGTATTTCTTCGATCAGATGAAAAGCAGGGAACTGAAACACCTCTGACTAAGGGTATTTTCATGGTATTTCCAGCCCATACACAAGTGCCTTATGTCCTAAGGACCTCGTTGCCAGCGTCCAAGCTTGCTAGGCCCTGGCAGATGAACCTTAGGACTAAAGGGTGGGTCCAGCTCTGCGCATGCTGTGTCTCACCTAAAAAAAATCCATAGCGCAGGCTCAAGGGTGCTATCTGCTATCCTCTTTTTATCAGCACGCTTGGAAAAGGCGCTGAGGAGGAGCGTGGATGGAGCCCTCCCTGGAGCTTCGTTCGCAAAGCCTAGCCATACCATACCACACAAGTGCCAGCAGGAAGCTGTGGAAAGCTTGTGAAAAACTAGATCTTTTTTTTTGTACAAGACTCACCTGAACTTTGCAGGTGCTGGAAGCTTGGGGAATGTAACCACCAAGGCTTCTAGAAGCCCCTTACAGTGCAAGGGTCACACAGGGAAGCTTGCTTTCTGGCCTTTGTCACTTGACAACAGATCACAATGAGACACCACTTTTAGGATTGCCCATATTTAGCAGTTGCTCTGTCTCCCAATGACCCCTCCCCAGCAGGGAAGGGGGATTGGGAAAAAGAGAGAAGACCTATATGTTAGAATGAAAACAGATTAGTAAAACAGCACAACTAATACAAATATAAAATATATGAAGTCATACTCAGCCTAGCAAATAGATGGTCATCACACCAAACAGGAAAGGAGTCCTCCAAAGAAAAGGAGAAGAATCAGAAGAAACCAAAGCAGCAGCCCAAACAAAAAACTTCCCTCTATCCTTAACAGACTCCCCTCTTTATACTGAGCATGATTTTGATGGCCTGGGATACACCTGTGGCCAACTCAGCTCAGCTCTTCTGGCTGACTTGACATTGCTGACAACATGCAGATTATGGCTGGCCTGGGATTCTGTCCCAGAAAAACCAGGACAAGGATGAGACAAAGGGGCTTCAAACAATCATGTAGATGAATTCATGATGCATATAAACTCTTCCCTTGTCTGAGCTGTTTCTCTGGGATCATGGTAAGCTAGGCTTGCTACATGATGGCTGGACAGCTGAACAGATATAACGTGTGGACCTTATAGAACAAGAACAATTGTTATATGCCATGATTTGCCAAGAGACCAGGCTCCTTTAGCAAAAGGGAGAGAGCTTTAGTTCCAGGCTTAACAGCAGCTTTTGGGAAGTGTCAGCACTGCAGAGCAGCGAGGTCCCTGCTGTGGCTGTGGATCTCTTACAGTGGGCACAGTAGGTCAAACTCCTTGGCTCCCTCTGGGCTTTCATGTTATGGTTTTAAACAAACAATTACATTTAAATCAAGGCAATGGCTGGAAGCAGCTCCTTTGCTAGGAACTCACTGAGCTCATCAATTATTGAATGCAAATACATGTGGAAATTGTGCCTAACTCCACTTTCCTTGGGGGAGCTACCAGGAGAGCTAAGGCTTCTGCATTAAGTGCGAGCAGAGGATTTGCCTTATCTCCTGAGATCATCCATGTGTTCTGCACTGCTTCCTGCCTTTGGCAGTGGCCAGTCTGTGATGATTCAGAGGAAAATGACCTCTACCCCCAAGCCATCTTCACTAGACTAATTGTGCAATGCATGAAAAGAAATTACTTCCTGATCCCTGTGGGAATCCACTAATGTCTTGAAACTCTGCTGTCTTTTGCTTTGGCACAGGTTAAGGCTAGCCATTGGCAGCTCAGAACACCCTTTCATTTTCTGTATTTTTGGCATCTGGATCATTTTGCCACCAGGACCCACTGCTAGCTATAAGTGTTGTTAGTACCCATTAAATCTTTCCCCACCTTTTTAGTCCCCCAGTTATTGCATTTGATCCTGAAGCGAAAGGATAAATCCCTGCTGAGTATTACAAGCCATGCTTGCAATTGCTGGGAACCCAATTGCTCCTAGGTCAATCTGACACTAGACAAACAAATGAAAACGTAAAAAAAATCAAGTGAAAAAGACCAGTTCAGGCCATAGCTGTGCCCACAGTGGGCAAGGACAAAGCAACGTGCAGCTGCAAAATTAAGTAAGAGAAGGATAGGTTTTCTCCATGCTGTTTGTTTGAATAAACCCCTGCCACAATAATATTGTAGAGAGTGGTGCTTTCACTGCAAAAAACGTTTGTGAGAGCACCAAAGAAGTAATGCCAGGGGGTTTAGGACAAAAAAAAGGGGTTCCCTGCTGCAAGCTAATGATATTGTTAAGAAGAGATTTGGGTTGAAGAAGTACTGGGGGAAGGTTCCTGCTGCCTCTGCAGGACACAAAACCTGAGGCAGTAATTGCATGGTGAAACTGAGGTGTCCACATGTTCCCTGCTCCACCCCTGCAGGAGGCAGAGACCAGCTACTGGAAGTTCAAGTTTTCTCCATTTTGGCCCCAGAAGTCATCTAATCTGTTACTCCTTTTCTGTCTTCTTACAAACTGATTTTATGATCACAGAGGCTTCCTTTTTCTCCTTACCCCACCTTTCCTTTAAGCAAATGATAGCTGAAGCAGCTTTTCCACCCAATGTCTGCCTGTTCAATTTGAAAGATCCCTTCTGCAGCCTAAACCCCAGCCCAAGCCCCTCAGCCTTGGCATGTGGACATATTTAGCTTCTTTGTTACTCAGGGATTGAGAGTGCCTTAAACTGATCATTTGCAGCTTATTATTCTTGAAATAACTAGCTGGCTCACCATCCTAAAAATTCTAGGTCTGGAAATGAATCTGATTTTTTTTCCCTACCAATGCTCAGGAGATTTGTCTGTTAGCTACAGATTTGCTAGATTTTAAACATCTTGCAAAGCCATGTCTTCAATCTGGTTGGCAATATCTGCTCTGCTCTCTGAGAGCTCTTAATGCAGCCTTGCTTTCCACAGAGGGGATCAGGAGAGCTATGGACAGCAAAAGCTAGTGTGATCTGGATATTTGATGTAGATGTTGGGGCTGCAGGCACCTGGCTTCACAAAAGCAATTAGGATCCTGCGTGGCACGGACTTCATTACACACATAAGCTTGTGTCTGCTGCAAGTACGTAGGAAAATGTTCCATATTCTTATGTTTATTTATGAGTGGGGTTTGTGAGTGTTTATCTAATGTTTATATGTCAGCCTGTGCAGCATGAGGAGGCAGGAACATGCAGATTTTGCCCATATTTGCACACATGACTATCAGCCTGAAAGGTATGTATGTACCATGGACCATGCACGTCTGCATGGCTTGTAAAGCTCTGTGCCACAGGGTAGCATGATTGTGAAGACTGCAAACATATCTGTAGGCACACATATGCCTAGCAACATGCAGCCCTGGTGGGATGGCTATAAATCCTTCAAACCTGTGCCTTTTGTAGGGCTGGGATAGAGATCTATTGTGCTGAATGCCTGGAGCTGTAAGTGTGTTTCTGTGCTGCATATTTATCGACAGGAAGGCGTCAAGACCTGAATGCCAATATGTACATGTGGTGTGTGGTGGGGATTTGTGTACAAACACAACTTGTGTCTTTATGGAAACTGTACCTTAGCCTTGCAAAATAGGAAACAGGACAACTGTGGAGACAGCATGTACAAGAATTAGCCAAAAAGACTGATCCTGTGCAAAGCCTGCATAAGGAGTGTTCAGCCCTCCATAGCAGGGTGTGGGAGGAGCTGGCATCACAGAGGAGACAGAGCTTTATCACTTAAGCTTCTATTTTCTTCAGGCACTTGTCTTTTTTCAGGTATTGCAGCACTGAGGTATGAATCTGCCCCTGGGATCCTGATGCTCTTTCAGAGCACATAAGTACTACAGCTATAAGCACAGATTATTCTGACTCCTTGAAAAATTCAGGGGAGTTTAAGACACAGGTCTTTTGGGAAGCCCAAAACATATGGTGATCATATTAATGGTGATCTTCTACTGTGAAGCTGTACCTTCTGGGTGATGTAGTGTTGTTGTACTATATTCACTGTGTTGTACATACTAAAAAGTTAAAAACCTGTTTATCATGCAGGAGTATACTTGATGTACTGGGAATATAGGTCATTCTGCATTAATTTCTGGGTATTTCTGTGTCTTCAGCTGATCAGGTTCACAGAAGCCTGTGATACAATGCAAAGAACTACAGCCTTCCCTCTCTCAATCCAGACTGGCAATGCTATGAAAGTCCTGGGAATCCAGAGCTGACAATGAGCCCATGTCTATGGCTGATTGGGAGCAGAAATTACTAAGATGACTTCTGTGTCACAAACGTTTCCTCTGGTCCTGCATAAATGATTGGTCAGAGAAGGGACTTTGACTAATTACTCTCAGCATGCTGGCGTGCTGTCAGCTATGCCAGGTACTTGAGCCAAGCAGGATTTATCAGGTATGAACACTTTGTACTCTATTACAACACCCAGTCATTTGTGATTGGATTTGGAAGTAAACTAAGACCCAAATAATAACCTGTGTCGATGGCAAATGCAGTGAACGATAAAGGGTAAAAATCACCTTGGTGTTGTAATTCACAACACTGCCCTTCAACTGTCCCCTCCCTCTCCCAAGCTCCTTCTCCCTCTCTTTCACTCCACTTCTCTCTTGATGGATTAGGAGCACAATAAATCACCTGCAGCAAACAATGAGCAGAGCAAACAAGGATCTGCACTGGTGTGGTGCTTTACATTACTAGAGGATTGACTCAAACATAGTCCAGATTTACTCATCAGCTACATGGCTCTGAAATTCCCATTGCAGAAATGACTAACATTGGCTATCTAGGGGACAGAGGGGTCTTTGCAACACATGAGAAGTTTCAGTGGAATTGCTGATGTGTGTCCATGGTGTCACTGTTGGTGCTGAGTGTTCTTATGATTGTCTTTTCAAGGAGAAAAGGCCACTGCCCAGCAGAGGCTGGGGGGTAAATAACTGAGATAGATAGCCTGGAGATGTGAACAGCAGCAGTTCTGTTTGTTGTCCAAAAGCACAGAGCACTGGAGGGAAAAACTTCTTCCCTGTCCTATTGCTGGCTTCCATTTTGAACACTACCACCTGCAGAAGAGCAGTCAGATTCACTCCATGTCCTCTTGCTGGAGCTACTGTTTTGCTTTGATCACTGTGCTGAGTGAGATTGAAGTGACATCCTAAGAATGGTGACACACTCAGGAATTAAGAAATACCTTTCAATGCTGTTTGTAAGCATTAGTATCATCTGGACATAAAGCCTGGGGGAAAGAGCTGGGAATCTGAGAAATAGTCTCATAACATTCACTCATCAAGAACAGTTAAGGACACAGATTTCCCCATTTGATTCATGTTCTGTGTTGTAGAATCCTTGACTGAACTACAATCACCAGTGGATTGGCCTCAAATCCAGAGCCACCTCTGACACCTAAATCTTGGCTATACAAAAGATCACTTTTTGACCATTTTTTGTCCTTTGTTCATGTTAGCCTAATTCAGGTCGAGTTCTGCAAAAAGCTTCCAAGAGCTATGTCTTGGGGCACATCCTTAACCTGATCCTCAGACAGAGGGTGAAACAGTCATTAACTCTTCTGCACAAGGTCTTTTTGGGATGCAGTCTGATATAATGTGCAAATCCTTTGTCAAACTTCAGGAAAACTGTTCAGCTAGCTCAGTAAAGGGGGGAAAAATATTGGGAAGAGTCCACACAAACATGAGGACTTGAGAGAGCCTTAAATCTGTGAGTGGACAATTCCTTCACCACCACTATGAAAGATAGACAAGGGCATCCTCAAGACAGCAAAGCTTGTCCACAACCTCTGAGGCACAGGTGCATTGTGGGTGATGCACAAACCTCTCGTATTTTCATTCTTGTTTTCCTTTATTAACTGGCCTGTCCTTTATCATTCCCAGCTCTATAATTATCTGTGGCTCAGTGGATGAGAAAACTGAGAGGACAAAAAGCATGCACCTAAGTGTATGTGAGAGAGAGGCTGGGGTTGCCAGGCAAAGGGTCTAGCAGAAGGTGCTTTGCTATGAATGTTATAAATAGAGTGCATTTTTAGGCAAACATAAAATGCTCTCCCAGAGCTTGGGTCCTCCTGAGATAGACACAGTCAGAAGATGTCTGGAGAAGGGTAATGAAGCCATTTGCTGAGCAGTATTAAAGAGAGTGTGAAAATAGGTTTCAGAGAGTGCTCAGCCAGTGGATCTCTGCTCAGACAATAGCCTATGCAAGAGTCTTTGGTAGTTATCTGGGGAAATCAGAGTGCTCACCAGCCCCATGCCCTGCTGCTTCTGCAGTCCATCAATGTCTGTAGCTGCCTCTTTTACCCCAGGCATGATTGTCATCCAGTGGTGGGTGAAATAATGTCTCTGTGACCTGTGGCTGCCTTTCAGGGCTAGGGCACACGTGTAAATGTCTGTGTAGATTTAAGCAGGATGATTGTGAAATGCTTCCAAAAGACTGCAGCCCTGCCCTGCAAAGTACCTGTGCACTGTGCTCACCTCTCCCTCCTCAGCTGATGAAGAGGAACATTCCCAAACAACTCCCCAAAGCTTGCACTTCTCTGCAATTGATAGCTTTATTTCACTGCTGGAGACCTCCACTGCTCTCTGGCCTCCTCTTTCCCAGTTTCTTCAGTCTTGCCTTTGTCATGGGAGCAAACAAAACTCTTCCTTCTTAAACCAGACAATAATAATGAAAAATCCAGTTTTGGTTAAGAATGCAGAGGCAGGTGTGCCGTGCCCAACCCTCCTGCCACAGCCGGTGTTTCCAAAAGACATTGGTTTACAGAAATGAGTATCTTCTAGCAGAAGATACGATGTTGCTGTACTAGCTAATCCATGTTAATTAAATTGTTATCAACTCACAACATTTTCTTTTAGAAAGGCTTGGGTTTGGAGTTCTACCTTTAAAAAAAAATAGAACAATGCAGCTTCTGCAGAATAAGAAATTTCCATGTGAAAATGTTAACCTTCTCAGTTTCTGTAATAAGGAAAAGAGAACTGAGCAGTTTGATTTACTATTTTGAAACCAGGATATTTGTCAGTTGGCTCAAACTGAGTAATGTTTTCTTAATGTTTTATTTATTACATTTCTGGATCTGGTTCAACTGTAAAGCTGTATATATTTCCTATGAAGCTGTCATATGGAAATTGTGTTTCAGATATCTTCTCTGACCTTGCTGGCTAAAGCAGCTTCCCCAAAACAGGGTGGCCTCCTCTTAGATGGAGGTGGGTGATGCCTTCTTGGTGCCACATACTTGCAGGTGCACCCTGTGCTCTTTTGCAGCTTGTCAAAACCTTGCCACATCCCTTATCTCTGCACTGTTCAATGCCATCTTCACACCACTGAAAAACTCTAAACTATATGAAGCTTCAAAAAAATCTGCCAAAGCCCCAAAACTTAGCTGAAAGGTTAAAGTTAGGTCAGTACACCCAGGTAGGAAACTTTTCCTTATTGTAGACTCTTTCAAACTGAAATGCAAACCAGGAGTGTTTTATGGTTGTTAGTGCCTTCAAGACCCAGACCTGCACTTGTAGAAACATCTCACTTTCTCTTC
Organism: Bucco capensis; assembly: GCA_013396975.1. NCBI lineage: Eukaryota > Metazoa > Chordata > Aves > Piciformes > Bucconidae > Bucco > Bucco capensis. Next base: position 271,816 of record VWZO01002758.1, on the reverse strand, counting down.
TTAATCTGTAGGTGATCTCAAGATTTTAGGGTGAATGTAAAGTACTGCATCTGGGAAAGAACAAGCCCATGGATCAGTACAGACTGGGAACTGATCTGTTGGAGAACAGCCCTGGGGAAAAAGCTCTAGGAGTGCTGGTGGCTAGGAGGATGCCCATGAGGCAGCAATGTGCCCTTGTGGCCAAGAGGCCAATGGCATCCTAGGATGCATTAAGAGGAGCGTGGCCAGCAGAGCCAGAGAGGTTCTTCTCCCCTCTACTCTGCCCTGGTTAGGCCTCACCTGGAATACTGTGTCCAGTTGTGGGCCCCTCAGCTCCAGAAGGATAGGGAGCTGCTGGAGAGAGTCCAGCCCAGGGCCAGCAAGATCCTGAAAGGAGTGGAGCATGTGCCCTAGAAGGACAGGCTGAGAGAGCTGGGTCTCTTCAGCCTGGACAAGAGGAGACTGAGAGGAGACCTCAGCAATGCTTAGAAATATGTGAAGGGTGAGTGTGAGGAGGAGAGAGCCAGGCTCTGCTCAATGGCATCCAATGGTAGGACAAGAGGGAATGGGAGCAAGTTGGACCACAGGAGGTTTAGTATTAACATGAGGAGGAACTTGTTTGCAGTTCAGGTGCCAGAGCACTGGCCCAGGCTGCCCAGGAGGCTGTGGAGTCTCCTTGTCTGGAGCCATTGCAGAGCTGCCTGGACACATTGCTGTGTGAGCTGGTCTAGGTGATCCTGCTCTGGCAGGGGGATTGCACTAGATGATCTTTCTAGGTCCCTTCCAACCTCTGACATACTGTGATACTGTAATACTGGTGGCTGAGGTGTTTTCAAGCACAGGCCAAGGCCATGACTGGCCCAATTCATCCTGATGTGATTTAATTCTGTTCCCCAGAACTACCCCAAACCTCCCTGCTGCAACCACAAGAGATGTCTCGTGGCATTTTCAAAGATGATGCATGACTGACCCACATGCAAATGTGCAGCCTTCAGTCCTCTGCAGGATCAACTCCAAATGGCAAAATTCTGTGCCATAGCTACTAAATTGTTTATGGAAATATATTACACTTTTTTTGATAAGTCCTTTTGAAGGACAATGATAATTCCAGGGTCTGGAGATAGTCTCATTGGTATCCCTGCTTGCTTCTTTATATGCCATGGTAACAAGATGCCATGGGGACTGTATCTAAACTAAGTTCTCAAGTGTCCTACTGGCTGGCCTACAGACTAGGAACCACAAGGAGTGCATGATTTTGGTGGGAAGTAGGCCACCAAAACAACAAAGTGATCCTGGATGGGCTATAAAACAAGTGTGTTATTACTGTGTATAGAGGAATAAGAAGTGAGTGGCTTTGGAAAATTTAATTTTCTATGGCTTAAGCCTTTGCTCAACTCATCATTCACTCAACAGCTGGTAGAAGAGGACAAAAAACACTACAAAACTCACTCTTTTGTGATAGATTGAAGACTTCATGACAAAAAATAGACACCAAATTCCACTCTTTGCTGTGGAGAAACAGACAGTGTACAAACAACCCTCATGTCCATTTGGTCACCTAGACTTCATAGCCATGTAAATGTGAATGAAAGCTGTGGCTGCTGAGCTCCCTAATGCTTTATATCACCACTCAGATCTCCCTGCTTTGCCATTCTGTCCCCTTTTCCTTTTCTCAGCAGAATGCTTAGCTGCCTCTCAAACTAATTCACTTTATTTGCTTCAGTGATTGTACCTGGCATCCTCTCCCATATCTTCACTTGGGCTTTCCTTTAATTCTCTCTTCTCTCCAACTTTCTCAGAATCTGTTCTCCATGGTATTAAGGATTTACTTCTGAGCAGGGAAAACTACAAAGTCATGAAAATTCTTTACAGTTCTAATTAGACTTGAGTAATGTATGTAGACAAAGACAGCCTCACCTGTACCACTAAATGGAGGATCTGGGAATCCAACTGCCTTTTGTTTTATTACTCAGTGGAGAGCTCTGAAACTATTCTATTTAATTATGACTAGGGACAACATAAGCAATGAGCAACCTGCATGGCAGAGTGCTGTGGGCATGTGGAGTATAAAGAGAGGGTTTGGGGACCCTCATGGCTTATTGTGCCTCTGGGTTTTTTTTCTTTGACTTCAGACAAACCACTTAAATTTCTCTGCCTATGTTTCTTTGCATGCAACAGATAAGAAAAATGCATACGTGCCTTGTGTGGTATGAAGTGTTTATGTTGGTGGCAAGTTCTGTTAGGAATCTTGTCACTGGTGCTTAGATACAAGGAAGAAGAATGGAAGAGAAATAAGAGGAGGCAGTAGAGACCCTTCACATGGTCTCAGATCAGTGCATCCTTTTCTTTCCCAAAGAACTCCCATGAGATCTCATGCAAGGTAGTGTACTCTTTGCCTCAGTTTCCCATTGTGTCCCTTTTTCCTTCTGGTTTCCAAGGCCTGTCTTCCTTTTTTGATGTGTGTAGACCAAGACTAATGCCTTGATTGTACCCTGAAGCTTTGAAAATTAAATACCCTGCCATCCAGTATGTTGTTTTCTTCACCAATAAACAACCTTATCTGGTAATGGAAGAAAGCATACAAGAACATATCTGAAGGAAGGGTGTTAATAGGTTAAAATGAATCCTCCCACCTTTCAAGAAATGAATGCACATTTATCTGAATTGCTTGATTGGATTTGGTTATGTAAATGAGTTGTTAATATCTATACATGCTTTATTCTGTTACAATCTTGTCACAAATCAAATTAGGACAAAGATTTCTCTTTAATTTCTGGGCTTTTCTTCTTTTTTTCCAATTACTGCACTTCATATAATTTTTCATCTCCATCTGACAGCTTATTAACAAGCTTGAAACCCACAAATTAGCATTTTTTAAAGCCCACAATGAGAAGAAAGGCAAACAGTCCATCAATATATATGTATTTCCTCCCTATTGCTAGGACTTAGTGACAGATATTTAAACCTTAGGCTCAAGTTCTCTCCCCAGTCAACCTGTGGGCCAATCCATCTCCTTGCTTTACCAAGCTGAGTGCTAACAGCACGGCACACAGGAGGCAGACTCATTACCACTGCTGGGCTCTGGCAGCTTAAAGCAGATGCAGACATTGAAATAGATGGTGGAGCAGGCTGCTGAGCACAGCTCCTGCAGACACCATGGGAAAGGAATATTCCCCTCTCCTGACCTGCCTGTGCACAAAAACTTCAAGAAAATGGTAAGGAAACTAAAAAGCTTGTGTTTGCAGCAGATGTTACCTATGCTATCCAAAGACCAAAGCAATCCCAGTGAGTTCAAGTGGGGAGATGTTGTGTGAGTGGCTGCAGTGTACCCCATGGTATGGATGACAACTCAAAGAATAATTTAGATGAAGAAGACACACTGAGAAATGCAATTTCCATTGCAGCAAATCGGGGGGGAAAGAAATCAGTGTGATGCTGTTTGTTCCCTAGCTGCAGAAAGGCTTTCAATTGCCTGTGCAGTGATCTTGTTCTCTTTTGAAGGGAGAACCTGCTTTCTTTATGGAAGGGGATGGCACAGCAGGATAAAGGACCTCAGCTGATTAGATTAGATCAGACTTCTTCCCAACTCTAAGTCTCTTCTATTTCCTTGCTGATGAATTCTTCCAACAAAGCAGACCTTACATTTCCCTATTTTCTTACTATCCCCATGGGCATTTTCTGTGGCATAGATATTGGAAATCCAGCTGATTCTTTGGTCAGGTGAGATCAAGTATGCCAGAGAACTTGAGAAATAACTGGGAGAAGAAAACTCAAGTTAGATCCTTTGAGACCATGTCATAGAGTTTGTCTGTCTTTCTAACTGCTTGGAAATCTCTGAATTGAGGCTGTGCTGAAGAGAAATCTTTGGAGAGCAGTGGTGGGTTTGGCTCACTCTGTTGTTTTGTGCTGCTGCAAGTTCCTGGAACAATTGGCACAATTAGACATGCAGTTCTATTTGAGCAGCAATACCTAGTTACAATGGAGCAATTAATACAATTAGTGTACATTTTAAGTAACAGGACAAATGGATCTCACTCTCAAAGCCTTTGAAAATCTTCTGTAAAAGCTGTAATAATGCATTAATATATTAATCCTCCTAATCCTGTCAAACTACCCAAGTATTTCTGTGAAGGGGTTGACAGGAGATCTCAATACTAAGAGGAATAGCAACAACCACTTGCTGGAGTAGCTGTTTTAACCATTTGCCTATGTCAGGTGTTGCAATTCACTTTGGTTTAATGGATGAAGGGAGTGGAGAAATTTTGGAAAGTCATAGAATCATAGAATCCTAGAATGGGCAGGTTGGAAGGGACCCTAAAGATCATCTAGTTCCAACCTCCCCGCACGGAGCAGGGATGCCAATCACTAGCCCAGGTCACCCAGGGCTGCATCCAGCCCGGCCTTGAACACTGCCAGGGATGGAGCATCCACAAAGTCTCTCCTGACCTGTGACTTGGAAAAGATAGAAATAGAGCAGTTTCTCCTGAGCCACAAAACTAGGAGGAGAAGATTGTGGCTAAGAGTAAACTAGTGGGGTTTGGAGGTACAGAATTCACCCAGCCAAGGAACAGTCCCATCCAGTGCCTCTCCCTGCAGCCTGTACCTCTTACCACAGCTGCAATCTGCCACATCTGCAACCCAGAGACTTGGAGACCTGAATGGAGCCAGAGCTCTGAGAAATGGGCCAAATATCCAGACTGAAGTAAAGATAAATGTGAAAGGAAGACATTTTTGTAAAGGAGGAGAGAAGTAAAAGAAAAATGTGTTTCTATTTATCTATGCCTAGATCAAATCCAAGAGGCTTCTTCGATTCTCTATTGTCCAGCTGCCAAACCATTTGCAATACCTACTTAATCATGTGCCTGTGTCTTCTGCTCTTAGGTAAAGCTCATAGTTTGCTGTCAGGGGAGAAGATGCTGCTTTGGACATACAAGTTTTGGTTTATTAACTCCCACCTGAGAGCCTGTTCCAGCTACAGCCTCTCTTCACATGAATATCTTTGATTCCCAGTATAACTTCAAAGTAGTTTTAACCCTCCACCCACCAAGCCTACTGACTGCCTCAATGCTTTAGTAACTCCTTAACAAGTTGTTAACCTATTGTAAGATCATATCCTCTTTTCTGCTTGGCATGGCAATGCTGAAATCTCAGCATGAAGCCTTTTTCACAAAGCCAACCTTGCATGTCATAGCAACCAAAAATTGACAATCACATTTATACAATAATATACATCTCGGTGATACAAGTAGCTCATTAATAGCTCTTAATTGAGACTAGACTCAATGGCTAAGCAACTGCTTTGAGAAGATAATGGGAGTGAGGTAAGTGACCCCTGCCTCAGCCTTTGAAGGATTTCATAGTACCTGGATTTTCAGAACAGCCTAGGGAAATTAGAGACAAAATAGCTTTTGCATTTCACTGAGAATGGGATACCTAGTCTGCCTTTGAAAAATAAAACTCTCAACTTGAATCTTCCTATATTTTAGGTTTTGATCTGAAAGCCAAGGCTAACACTTCTTTTTCCTAATTTCATGGATCCCTTAAGGTCTGTGTATTATGTAGATGCTAGTTTATTTGGGGCTAGTCTGAAAGCCCAGGACATGTATAAGCAAAGATTGTGCCTTCTCTATAATCTCAAGATTAAAGGGCAACAGAAAAGCTTTGGAACCCAGCCCCTCTCTAGAGCAGAGCCCATGGTTGAGGAGTGCCCCTCAGCTTTAGAAGACATCATTGTGCCAAATGCTGCCCTGATCCTCATCTCTACTGATCTCTACTGATTTGCAAAGGATGAGTATCTGTCTCTCTCTGCCTGAACATTTTAGAGCCAGAGAATGAGAACACAGAGGAGAGGTTATGCCCCTTTTCCTGTGAAAATTGTTGAAGGGAAGATTTCTCAACAAAACATAGAAGTTTATGCTAAGGGATGGTGTGAAGTTGTTTGTAGAGGAATGCAAAGAAAGGTGAGAGTGCAGTGCTAGGGGAGCACAGATCCTGCCCATGTGAGAGAAGCCTAGAAAATCAGCAAGGGCAAGCACTGCTTATAATTCTGAAATAAATGAGTAGCAAGTTGATTCTTCAGAGGATGGAGACACTAGGGTTACCTCTTTTTTGAGATGGCCATGCAAGCAGACTGCCATACCAGGCTGGAGGAGAGGCAGGGAAGAGGCTCAGCAGCCCAATGTCCCCAGCATGATGATCTTCTCCAGTGGAAGGGCAGCAGCATTCCAGCAACTGACAGTCACCAAGATAAAATCTCTATTTTCCAAATGGAGCCATTTGGCAATATAGTGGCAGCATGGCTCTGTGAGTAGCAGGTGATGTGTAATCCAGGTGATGAGTTAGCCAGGACACCACAGGGGTTGAGAAGTTAGTGCTGGTGATTCAGTGTTAACAAATCTCTCCCTGCAGGAGTAGGTTTTAACACCCAGACCAACCTTTGGCATGCACCAAAAATATGTCTATGCAGTTTAAATTAAGTAACACTCTGTGGGAGGGCTGGTGACCTCCACCCCTCCTTCTGCTAGCAGAATATGTTTACAAAAGTTAAGGTTATCGATTGCAGTGATTCTTCTCAATCAGCCTATTAGTGCTCATTTTATGTAACAGGACAAATAGATCACAGTGTAAAGTCTTTGAAAATCCCCTGTGAAAGCTGTAATAATGCTTTAATGTATTAATCCCCTTAATCCTGTCAGACTCCCAAAGAATTTCTGTAAAGGCTGACAGGAAATCTCAATACTAACAGCAGAACCAGCAGCAGACACTTCTCAATAGGTGGTTTTAAACTATTTGTCAGTCTTCTGGCTTTAAAATAGTCCTGAGCTGAGGGAGAAGAGAACTGCAGTTTGTGAAGCAGAGGGAATGATTTTAAGCAGTTTTGTGGGATGGATTTGTCCTTTAATTTACATCATGTTAAATCAAAACCATTGCTGGATGTTGACATGAGGATCAGCATTTTACACCTTCATTTTCTGTATCTCCCTCCTTTTTGCCATGCTCCATGTGCTTGCACTTTGCTCTTGTTATCTTTCTTTGCTCTTTGCCAAGCACTTGTATACTTCAGTGCTTGCCTGTGTAGGAAGGTGATATACACCTTTGTCTCCTGGGCTCTAATTGTGTTGCATGCTCCTGCAGGTTTGATATGCTCTGCAAGCAGGCTGGGGATGCTGGTTCTTGGGGTTACAGGATACCAGTGCTCTGCCAGAATGCCCACATAGCTCTTTGCTTGAGTGCTTGAATGGGGAGAATAACTTTGAAAAGAGAAAAATCAGATGGTGCCAGGTTAGCAACATAATTTCAGTGCTTCTTTGAAAGGTGGCACCTCCAATTTCAGGCATGTTCTTAGCAGTCTGTAATTTAGATGGAGCTGAAGCATTTAGTCAGTAGGACTTTGTTTTTCTTCCTTCACCTTTTCTTTAACTAGTAAAGAAAATGACATTCTCTGCAAAATGTAATAACGAATAATGAATCCTTTAAAGTACAACATTATCTTTTCAGCACACATTTCCCCTGCACCTCTCCTAATTATTTGATTAAATATGTGCCTTAGCAGGTCTAGTGTTTACTGGAGTGATCAGGATGAATTCATTTTCCTTGTAGTGAACAGCAGATAGTGTGTTTGGGGATCCTCTGCAGCTACATGTCTTTGTGATATGGGAGGGAAAAACAAAACAATGACAGCTCTGCAGGACAAGTACAGCTCATGTAGTAACTCCAAGGCTGCTTTTGATTTCATTTACAGCAGTGAAAATGCATAGTAATTCCAGGAAATCAGAAATGATGTGCTCCTCCTTGCTACCTATAGCATGGCTCATGTCTCAGCACCTTCCTGGCCAGCTAGTTTAGAAATAGATTCTCCTGTTCAGCCTAAATCAAGTGGAAAATGAAATCCTCTCTCATCTGATGAAAAAACCCTTCTTCCCAACTGCAGCATTCCTGATGGAGCAGTGGTGAATGAAGAGAAGGCAACGTAACTGGACCTAAGGAGGAAGCTTTGCCCAGAGAGGTGGTAGATGCCCTATCTTTGGAACCATTCCAGGTCAGGTTGGACAGGGCTCTGAGCAACCTGCTCTAGTTGAAGGTGACCCTGCTTACAGCAGAGGGGTTGGACTAGATGACCTCTAGTCATCTAGCTGTAACCCTTCTGTGATCCTGTGGTGCCCAGCCTGGAGTCACAGACAGAAAATAAGGGCAAGCTTTGTATTCACAGGCTGGAATACATTGATCCTCCATCAGCATATTGCTGTTCTCTCACATAGCTGCACTTTATTTGATCTGGACTCCTCACTTTGGACACAAAACTCTCCATGCACTTTCAGCTGGGAACTCCCATGATGAACAATGGAAAACTGCCAAGAAATGAAATGACAGTGTGCTGGGGGAAATGTAGTCCACCCACTGAGCATACCCCACACAGGAGAATGAAAACACAATGAAGGCAGAGGAGGAATGCCTGTGAAGTACTGTAGCATCATTTATTAATCTCTGGTTTGGTGTACATGATGTGTAAAAGTGTACAGTTTAGAGGTTTTCATGTAAAGATCAATGTTTTCCCTGGGTAGGCGGAATAATTATTTTCTGACAAGCTTAAACTCTGAGTCACCACCAAAACACAAAGCTGTGCTGCTGGAAGGTAGCTCACATGACAGTATCTCCAGCAGGAGAGCTCTCTGCTTGCTCCAGGCAGAGTCTGGGTGTGCTTCATGGCTCCCCACACTCCCCAGCAGACATGATAGCTTAGCCTGACTCATGCACTTTCCCCTTTATCCTGTGCATTGATAGTTTATTTGAGCTATTTTTGCAGGAATAGCATTCAACATTTTCTTGCTTAATGCCTTGGCAATGGCACTTTTTACTTTTTGTACAAGAAGCTGTGCCAAGAAAAAGCCAGTGCTCATCCAGAAAGGATTAACTAGGTATCATAGCAATATCCACCAGTTTACCCACAGAAGAATGGAAATAGTTTCCTTTTGTGTAACAGAGTTTAGAGAATATTTCTCCTTAACTTCTATGTTGAGACTGTTTGTAGCCCAGAGATAAGTCTGTGCAAGAAAATCGATAATAATTCATGCATGCACAGCTCACATCAGCTTCCACAGGACATTAGGTTTTGTATTAACATAACTGAAAATTGGAAAGTTCCTTTTTCAATAGAGTAGAGATAACTACTGTTAAGTGCTTTTTTCACATGTCTGTGTGAGTCCCAGCTGAGGAGGAGGCAGACTCTAAAATGTAGCTTTGTAGCTACATTGTTTCACACCAGCTTTGCATTGCAAGTGTTCCTGAAAGATAGCATCAGAAATTCATGACACATTAGACTAGCTTCATTAGAGACACCCAGAGCTGTAGCCTTCATCTAGTGAATTGTAAATCACCAATTTGTCATTTCTTTACCTGTTGATCAAATGAAGATGAGAAATAAGGGAATTGGTAGGTCAGGGACTGAAAGGGAAGGAATGCCTCTTTGGTACTGTAAAATGTCTGTCTAATTAGTTGGGGAATGTCAACAGAACATAGAACCTCAGGAACAGGAATTCAAGGGAGGGTAAATATAATATAAAACATAGACACTGATGGCCTAGGGATTGCAGATTCCTCCAACTGTTGTAAATGGTGCCTCTACCCTGTTACTGATGCTTGTGTTCACTGTCCTATCAAATAATTAAATAAATTATATTTGTAGTTCAAAGGATAAAGGATAAAATATGGAGTCTTTCACTGTTTTGTGACATGTTTAAAATCAGGGGCCAGATTTGTAATGATCTGTGACAGGTCAGTTCTGTAGCTCAGGTTTATTATGCTGAGAATCTGCCTTGTGATGCATATTCCAACAGAAATGAAAAGCACTGCTATAGCTACAATTGAAACCCAAGAAAAAAACAGCTTTCTATCAGTAAATGCTCATGCTTTCCTACAAAAATAAACCAGGGTTCCCTTTAAGGTACAGAGGCAAGTGTAACTACTGGTCCCAGTGTTGTGCTCCTTGCCCCTGAGGACTGCTGAGGCTTGAGGAGTGGAAGTGGCAGTGCTCTGGTCAGACTCTGCCCATGGACCAGGTTCACCACAGCCCTTTCTGTCATACCTGACTGTCATGCTCTGTGAGATGATGAGGTTTACATCATGTCAGCCCTTAGGAAAGCTTGAGCTGATGCTCTGAGCTTATGTTCAGCTCAGAGTGCTGGAGAAGCAAAAGCATATATTCTCTGTTGATGCCCAGGGCTTCATGCAGACACTGTGTGATCCTTGCTTTTGTCCATGGACAGTTACCAGCACTGTCACTCTCCATCATGGAAGCTAAATATGTATCACAGTGTGTCATGCTAGTGCAGGGTCTCATGCTTGCTAACCTCCTCCCTCCCCAGATAATGCCACTGTTGCCATTAATCCCTGGTAAACTTGTGGGAAGCTCCTTAGCTCCTTAGGGGACCTAATAGTGACATATCAGTACCTAAAGGGAACTTACAAGCAGGCTGCAGAGGGCCTGTTTGCAAAGGCCTGCAGTGAAAGGACAAGGGGCAATGGTTTTAAATTGGAGAGGAGTAGATTTAAACTGGACATTAGAAAGAAGTTCCTCCCCACAAGGGTGGTGGAACATTGGACCAGGTTGCCCAGGGAGGTGGTTGAGTTCCCATCCCTGGAGGCATTGCAGGTGAGGCTTGCCAGGGCTCTGGGCAAGCTGCTCTAGTTGGGGATGTCCCTGCCCAGTGCAGGGGGGTTGGACTAGATGAGCTCCAGAGGTCCCTTCCAACCCAAACCATTCTAGGATTCTATGATTCCTTGGTATTCCTATTAGGAAAGGTAGCTGATGGCTGGTTGAATATGAGAGAGTCTTTGGGGTCTGTGCCTGTCTTCATGTACAGACATGACAGCAAGTGTTTAATTTCTTTGGAGAGGGTTTTAACCTACTGCCAGATAGGTGTTAGATGAAATTTATCTATTTTATAAAAAAAAATGAAAAATCAGAACACTCTGGAATCTGTTGTTGACCTGTCTCATGCAACTTATTGCTCTTTGAGCTCTTCTTATTGATGGAAAATCTAAATCAGAAAAGCTTGGCATGAACTGACTCATTTGTCATTGTTCTCACTAGGGAAACCAGAAACTGAACTGGCAGTAAGGGCTGAACTCTTACAGGCAGCTTCTCTAAACTGGGCTTGTGCAACATGTGGGGAAAACCTCTCAATAATATTGCCTCTGGTGTTCAGCTAGTTGCCAGGCTCTGTCTTTTCAGATGTGGCACATAGTAGAGCCCATGTCACACTTCACATTTGTAGTTGAAGACATAGGGTCTGATTTGATGTACCTACAACTCTGAAAATCAGGATTTTAATGAATGAAGATATACCAAAACCTCCACAAAAAGAAAACAACAACAAACAACATAATCCATATCCTTCACTCCTTTGAACATCCTGGCTTTGGATTTTCACTCTGACATGGATTCACAAGCCCCACAGTTATTTGCCTGAAAAGGAAAGAAAACTCTACTCCTGAAATCATATGATCCTTCCATGGAAAAATATCTGTGTTGCAGAGATGATCAGTTCTGTGGTATATTTACACCGCTTTATAGAAACATACATGTGGGGATATGTATTTACTTCAGTAATGATATGCTCCATAGTGCTCTGAAAGGAAATAACATGCCAAGAATCATTAAAATAAGTATTAAGGCCTGGAGATAACTAGGATGGCAGTGACGTAGTTTTCCAAGTACAAAAATTATCCCAGCTCTTTAGGATGTCATGAAGGAATAATGAATGCAAATGCTGTTGATGACAGTCATTAAAATGCTGCAAATGAGAAATGACTCATCCCTTCGTTAATTCTCTAGCCCATTGCATAGAGAACCTGTGAAAGCCTTTGTCAGTGACAAAGCTTTGGAAAAGGAGAAGAGGTTCTTGAGTAGCTTTCCAGTTCCTGGGAAACTTTTGTCCTTGTATGGTAGCAAGTCTGATGACTGCCAAAATGATGAAAGCCATTTAACCACCTTAGAGGTGTGAAATGGCTCCAAAAATAACAGCTATGTATGACAGTGAGCCTGGGACATGGTATGAAAGGTCAGTGACAGTGCTGATCATTATGGTTCAGAAAGGAACATTACTTATCTTCGTGAGGGAATTTGGGGCTCCATTGTGCTGACTTCTAAATAAAATGACTCTGGAGAGCTTGCAATATAAATAGGAAAGACTACACAAAAGATGAGGACTATTTTAGGGACAGAACATTGAAAAAGTGAAGGATTATTGTTACTTTTGAAGCACAATGAAGCCCTGCCTGCAGACCAGGACCTCATGGTGGTGGGTGCTCTATCAACAGTGAATGTCTGTCAGACATGGGGGACATGGTGTCATCCTTGTGGGAGTCCACAAGGTCCATGGGAGGCAAGGAAAAACAGGACATTAGGGAACCTTGCTTTGCCATTGCCCTTGGAGTAATGTGTCTTTACTGCTTGCAGGATGTTTCTCAGTAGCTGTGGTGGTGTAAAGAGACCAGAAATGGGAGGCCAAGTTGACTGAAAACAGCAGTAGGAATAATTTGTCTTTGACAGAGCTGAAGTCCTTCATTTTCATTTAATTGGATAACGTGAGCTACAACCTTGCCATTTGCTAATTTGTTGCACTGGAATATGATTAGAAGATGTTTTGAGACTGGGTGATGAGGAATTTTAATAAGACATTTCTGAGGTGGGGCTGTTCTGACACCAAGGATTTTGTTACAGTATTTTAAGCTCGTTGTGACTCTAATGATGTTACGAATGTGGAAGTGAGATAAATATAAATGAATTGCTATTGAACCAATCCAACAAGAAACTTTGAAAGTGTTGTGGGACATATGTAAATGAATATGTAAATTAAATGGTTTGGGTTATAAAAGGACATGTCTGAGGAATGGCTCTTTGGAGGTTCTTTGGATCAGCATCAAGGATGCTGATCATTTCGAGCTTTTACATATGTTAATCATCGTGTTCTTCCAGGCCAAAGAGGCTATGAATATAAAAGTGCTAACAGCCTATTACCAAGTTGTTTGCAAGGATCCTTATAATAGCAACGGTTAGCTGTGTAGCTGAATTTCTGCTTAAATAAACCTGCAGCTTTCTACAATAAGCAGAGTGTGATTGGTTGGAATCAGATCTATCTCAGAAAATCAGTGTAATTAGGCTGCCTTATCTTATCTTGGTTTAGTCTGACAGTCAATAAAAGGTTTGAAATGAAAATAAGTTGTTTTAGGGGTGATAGACAGGAAGTTGCTAAGGGGTAGTACCAGAGGAAAGCATGAAGGGGTCAGAGAGGTGGGTAGGGAAAATGATGTTTGCAACAGCATCTTGAATTAACAGGAATTGCCCAGACTATGGCTTTCCAAGCCAAAAGAAAAGCATCCATCAGGACACAAAATGAAGAGAAGTTTTGATTGGTTAGCCTAAGGTTGGAGAATGACTCTGTGGACTAGCTAAGCATAGAATGAAAATGTTCAAGGTTTTTTCTACCAATAGGTGATGACCTCAAAACACTCAGACTTAGAGAATCACTTCTCTTGTTATTCTTGATGTAAGACTCAAAAAAAGACATGAGATAACTATGCAGCTGCTGGTATGTTGTTGAGCTCTTTCTACATTTGGTTGGCTGCAGGTGCATGCCAACCTATTTGTTTGTGAATCCCAGGTCATGTTTGCCTTTGGGAATATTCAACAATGCCCTGGCATGTTTATGCACAGAACTGTAGTCTCCACATACGATGTCTTGTAGAAGCATGGCCTGTTTCCTCTGATGCCCTGTGCAGTGATACTGCCTGACTATTGCAGTCACCATTGCCAGTGCTCATGGGGGTCCCACACTGCCACACATGCTGTGCTATGGGGAAAGCTTTTGTGGCCTCAGTACACATTTCTGGGATGTTTTGGTCACAAATGCCTGGGACTGCAGGAGAAGCTGTTTAGTGAATTCTAGCTGGATGCCCTGCTGCCCTGATGTTTCCTTATACATCAGCTGTGATGGGTCCCAATGGAAGAATATCTCTCTTCAGCTAGCTTTTGGTATCTAACTCCTTGCTCACAACAAGCAAAGACCACCAGCAGCAGCACTCCAGGACCATGGGGAGTACAGACTTGCTTTTTGAAGTTCTAGTTCACAAGGGTGAGTGAGTTTTTATTCTTATCACTGTTTATTTTTGCACCCTGCTGAGGAGGATTGCTCTTAGATCTGGCAGTCCTGAGCAGTAGGAAAAGAAATTCAAGTTAACACTTGGAAATCACTAAGCAAGAAGTGATGTTACTGAAATTTCCATGCAAAATCTTTTTTTGTACTCTTTTGAGGAGCACTGCTCCCCCGAGCTTGGCTTTTTGAAACCATAACATCTAATCTAATTTCTGATGTATTTAACTGAGATCTAATTTCCATTTCGGTGTCCTGTAAAGAATAACTGGCTCTGGGGATCCCTGATAAAGCTGTGGGAGGGAGGGACACCCCCCCTGCTTCCATATGCAAGGAACTAATCAATCTGCTGCCAGGAGTTTACACTAATATCTGTGGCCATTGCAGCTCACGTCTAATGAAGACAAATCCTGCTCTGGCTAAAGATCAATAATTCAAGGGGGGAAAGGGGGAGCCAGGAATAGAGGATGGAGACTGCAGGAGCACCTGCCAAGGAAATGCTCTTTTGAAAACAACTAGCTTTAAAAACAGAATGTAGGACAATTACTGAGAATTACTGAACGTCCTATGGGTATGAAGAAGACCCTGTGAATACAAAATATCCCCTCCCACCCCTTCCAAAAATCTAATTCCTTTTAGGAGCTCCTAGGAGAGGTATTTAGAGCCTATTAGAATGGCAGGAAGCCAGCTGTTAATCAGCATGCTAATTCTGGGATGACATCATGTGGACCAGTAGCACTACCTGCATATGTTAAGGGTGAGGGAGCTGAGTTGGCAGCTTTGGCCTGATTTCCTCAGCTTGAAGCTCCACAAAGCTCTGGCATCTTCTGGGGACTAGGAAGCATCCAGGGAGAATGGAGTGAGCCTGGGATGCTGATGTAGAGGTGTTGTGGTTCATTAGTGGCATCAACCCTTCTTGATGAGATGGGAGATGTGAAGTGTTTGCTCACTGTTAGTACAGGCAATAGGATGAGGACAGAGAGGTGAGCAGGCCCATGAGACAGCTTGACTGCTGTTTTGGACATGATGGTGGCTCTGCTGTGCATCAGGTAAGACATGAACACCTGGGGGTAGACTGTGACATCTCTTATCTCCTGTGAGGTAAGGATCCTGGCTCCCACGGGCTCATCTCCACCAGGAACCACACCACCTCATTACACTTGTTATGGGTCCTAGTATTTTACCATACATGTCTCATATTTTAAAATATTTATTGGATGTGGGTTTAGGCTATTGTCACAACATCTTGAATCACATCCAGGAGGTAACATTAACAAGGTGACAAGGCAGAGATTGGACTGGTCAGGCTGTTATTTCTCCTCCTCTTTAGAGTGTGAAAGGGTTAAAAAGCTGCCTGAGACTCTCCTTTTGCTGAGACAAGAGAAATAAGGGTGGATTGATTTTAGCCCCCACCTCCTCTTTATTTTTTTTTATTTTTTTGAGCACTATGAGCTATGTTTTTCACTTGCCCTGCAAAAGTGATTATTCAACATAAACACAGGCACTTTACAGTGTTCACAAGTTAGCTGATATAGCAAGTCTCCTTGTCAGGTGCTCCTAGAATACAGGGTAGGGTCAGTGTTGCCAACCTTGAGTATTCAGGAATTGTCAGTGAAATGCTTCTACCAGTCACAAGATTGACTCCAAAATCACAAAGTTTTTTTACTGAAGAAAGGACAAGGTTCAGAATTTTGTGGCCATATCTTTTCATAGCCTGGAAGGGGTCACATGGTCACAATTTACTTTTTTTTTTCCTCAGTCAACAGGGAGAGATACATTGTCTTCCTATGGTTTTTGAGTCTTATCACATGGCTCTGGAAGCTGGAGGTTTAAGATTAAGAACTTCCAAACAGTGTGCGATGACAGCACCAAGAACTGATGTCACTGCATCAACTCAGCTGCATCTCGATTCTCTTTGGGAATCAAAAATAAAGGGGTAGGAAAGTTCTGCTTCCCTCACAGAAATCTTTTGTGAACTAAAATTTTCTATGCAGTCAACTGCAAATACAATCGAACATTCGTGTTGTTTAGACCTGCTACTGCTTCACCCTTAAAACTGAAGGTAGGAGTAAAATGATGTGTGTCTTTGTGCAAGACAGGGATGACAAGGCTGTGAGATAGGCTTCCCAGGAACACAACCATTCCCCCTGACAGAGTCAGTGCAGGAGAGAGGCAGAGAGAGAGGCTTCAAAGATGGACATGCCAGCAAAGACACTGCCTCTCTCCCTGCCTCTGCAGTTCCATAGTGCTTCCTCTCTGGGGACTTTGGTGGAAACAAAGGCTTGTCAAGGCATGATGCAGCTTTGCTGGGTGTACTCTTTGCTGCAGCTTCACAGAGGCACTGTTGGAGGAATCCAAAGGGATGAGCTGTGGGTCTTTGGGACACGTTCATTGATCCCTGAGCAGCTGACTGGTCCAGGAAGGATTCCATGTAATTCCTTTTGGGTGTATATCATGGCAGCATGGATGGTTTGGAAGAAATAGAAAAGAGGCTGAGGAACTTACATCTCTCCAAACTCCCTTCAGAACATTTCTGGTGTCTTTTCCAGCTATGTGCAAGCTAAGATCATTTTCATTAGGGATTAAACCAGGCTAACAAGTTTCGTATCTTGATCTCCCCAATCCCTCTACTCTTTTGCTGTGACTGCCCTTAAGGGATCATTCTTGGATGATATCTCCCAGACCCTCTTGGATCAGTATTCAGGATCTGACATGGCTACAGATCTCTAGAGCACTGCCCCTCAGCCAGTGCCAGCTAAGAAAGCAGCTTCCTTGGAAAGCTGCAGGACAAAGGAGACAAAGTCAGCTCTCTCCATCATATCACGGTGCCACAGCCAAAAGGGCTGGTGGAGGAGGTAGTGCCTGAGTGAGAGAGAGAGAGAGAGCCTTCTGCCCTTCCTCCTAGCTGAGGTCACACTGAGCATGCTGGTGAGCATCTCTGGGAAACAGTCTTCCCCTGTCCCTTCTGTAATAGTTTGTAGCTGCAAAGAACATCACGTTCCCAGGATTGACAATCCAGGAGCTTTAGTCAGTTCTAAATTCACTTTAATAATAATCCTCAATGAATCAGGTGGGAAATATTTCACAAGCCTAAACCACCAAAGAACCTGCAGGATTCTCTTAATGGGAAACCCATGAAAGTGAGTGTTGCCAAATTATTCTGAGGGGGACTGGGAAAGAGCAGCAATTTTATAACACTGCAAAGCTGTGGCTTTGTAGTGGAGGGAAATATGATAATGTTCATGAGCAAGATCCTGTTCACTTCCTTTTCCTCCACTTTAACACTGCAATCTTTTTTACCAATTGAAGAAAGAACTGGAGGCCAGCATCCCATCTGCCCCTGCTGAATGTTAAGCTGATGTACATAAAATAGGAGCTAGCTGGAAACCCAGTGGACCTTCATGGGATACAGAGACACAGCAAAGGCACACATGCTGCAGCTCCAACCATGTCATTCTACTGCTGTATGTAAAACACCATCTGTGGTACAGAGACCTCTGCTATAGGGAGAAGCACATTCAACCCAGAAAATTGCCAACTGAAGTGCTATAAACTTTTCTATAAGTGTCTTCGTCACTCATTGTTCAAGAAAAGCACCTAATAGCAAGGAATGCTGTGGCAAGAACTAATGTAGATGTAGTAAACCAAAACCAACACTCCTGTAGGTGGTTGCAGTTTGGCTACCTTCAGGAGTAGAAATGGGTTCAAGCTCTGTGGATGTCACAGATGAAAAGGGGTCTAACTCCACTGATTGTAGCGGTGTCTCAGTGCAACACCATTAAAAATGCAGTGAGGGAGCTGGTTTGTGCTTGCCACATGATTTAATTTGGGCCATACTCTTTTGCTTAAAGACAAATCTCATGGAAAATAAGATGCCAGGGGTGTCAGCCTCTTACCTTCCCCTAGGAGGGCTCTGTAATTTCTCAAGGTCATGTGGAGTTAGTCCCTTAAACTTCACCTCCACTGCTTTCTCCAGACAGCAGCAGCTTGAAGGCACAAGCTGTCTCCCACACACAGGGACCAGCAACTCCAAAGACATTAACAACCTATTACTGTGAAAGTTTGGCTTGCAAGGAGAGAGGTAAATAGCTGTGCTTTCCTGAGACATGCCATACCACTTACTGCCACAGAGTGACCTGCTGCAATGTCAGTGAGCTCAGGAGGTGCTCAGGCACAAAATGGATACCACGCACACTGCTGCAGCTCAGAGAAGAACTCAGGCTTGCTTTTTTGCTCCTCAGACTCAAAGAATTCATTAGGATAATTTCCTGATAGAGCAAGAAGGAAGAAAAAAAGATAAAAATCCATTCCCTTCTGGCCCCTGTGATGTTGGCTGGCAAACACCCAGGCTTTGCCATTGAATGCCTCGTATGTGCAATGCTGGGCTCCCCCACTACGCGTCTCTCCCCTTTCCCAAGGCCTGGCAGCTGGGAGCTGGCAGCGAGGAGCTGTGCCGTCGGCAGCAGGAGGGCTCATGCCAAGTAAGTGGCTCATTAGCAGTTGCAGCAGTGGGGAGCTTGCTGTTTAGTTGCTTTGCTCTTGCCTGTAGATTGGGCTTGCTGGTGAGCTTGGCACTCGTAAAAGCTACGGGAAGTTTTGAGATGTTTGCCTCTCCCTGGCAGGCAGCAGCTCGTTCATCACAGTGTGGAGAGCTCTTGGGTAGGGGTGCGACCACAGCCAGGGGAGAAGAATGGCCAGGGAAAGTGGGGAGTTGGCAGCAGCTTGCACCCATGATGGGAAAGGAATGGTAGAGCAGAGAGGAAAAGAAGGGGGAAGATGGTCTTCTTCCTCCCTGTAGTAACACCTGAGTTTGTTGAGGTTCATCAGTCTGAGAAATGAGGAAAAGACAGAGATAGCAGCCTAGGATTCAGAGGGAATATGAATACTCAGTTTGGGCCTTTTTATATATGAGCATCTGTAATGTGCTCTATGTAGTGTGATTTACTGCTGTAAGACCAAGATAACTTGGGCTTGGACTCAACCTCTAACTATTAAAGACCTCCAGGACTCCAGGAGGAGTGGGTGTGCATTAGATCTTCTTGTAAGAACCACAGAAGTACCTTTGATGGAGGAAGCCCAAGGTACAAAACTAGAAGAGCTTAGAAGGAGTTTAAAGTCCCATAAATGTATGACTGGGGACACAGGAGAGAAAGATGAAAGACAGGGCAGAGAGGACTCCTCGTAGTGGCAGGGTCTGTTTACAGCTGAGTTACACCATGGTTGCTCAGTGCAGGTTAAGGCACATGTTGCTCCTCCTGACTCAGTCTTGGACTCATTCCTCTGCTGCATCTCTCTACCTGGAGCTCCTTCCCCACCCAGGGCTGAAACTTGTACCCAGATTAAGCAAGAGGAGCATATTCACTGAGTTGAATGGAGGTGCTGCAGATTAAAGATAAGCTTTTCTGGAAATACATACAACTCCTTTGCCTCACTTCCTCTCTGAAGTGCACAAATGTTGACCTTTGCTGGGAAACTGCTGTCACTTCATCATTATTAAAATACATAGACAAACAATCCTGAGTCTACAGCCTTTTCCACTTTCTCCACTGTGGGTTTCCTATTGTCTCTTTCCTCATTTGTACTGCAGCCTCCAAAGGACATGACTGTACTCTTTCTTGTCCCTCAGTAGCACAGAGTGAACCATCAGAGCCAAGCCTATAATCAAATTGTAATAATCTCCCCTAAATGCTACTAGACTCCATTTGTTCCTGCAGCAGCCAGAGCACTGTGAGGCCTGGGGGCTAGCAGGGTGAGAAATACTGCACTGTGCTAGCTTGCCAAGCCCAGGGAACAGACCCCAGCATGCCCAAATTCACACTCTCATTTATTACAGGGTTATTAAGATAGCAACTAGAGATGCTGTTCCTGATCAGAGTGCACAAAGTGTTCACAGTTCCTCCCACAAAAGATTTAGAATGAATGCACGATGAAATGGGAAGGATTGTTCCTCCATTTAAACAGGAGGAATTAAATCCTGAGTGCTGTAAAGGAAGCTAGAGGCAAAATCAGGGGTTCATAGAATCATAGAATCATAGAATGGTTAGGGTTGGAAGGGACCTCTGGAGCTCATCTAGTCCAACCCCCCTGCAGTGGGCAGGGACATCCCCAACTAGAGCAGCTTGCCCAGAGCCCTGGCAAGCCTCGCCTTGAATGCCTCCAGGGATGGGAACTCAACCATCTCCCTGGGCAACCTGTTCCAGTGTTCCACCACCCTTGTGGTGAGGAACTTCTTCCTAATGTCCAATTTAAATCTCCTCCTCTCCAGTTTAAAACCATTGCCCCTTGTCCTTTCATTCCAGGCCTTTGCAAACAGGCCCTCTGCAGCCTTCTTGGAAGTTCCCTTTAAGTACTGGAAAGTTCAACTCGCTTCGTTCAAGCTTCAGCACAGTGACTTTTCTACAACACTCTCTTTTTCAAGCATGTGATATGAGGACAAAATATGCCATTCTTAATCTTTTCCATTGCATTTTTGTGCTTCCTGCCACCATAGTCATCAGGGAAGAAAGGCCATTCTGTGCAGTGAATATACCCAGAAGGCTCAAATCAGAATGTTTTGGTCTTTCTGCTCTAGAATACAGAATAACTCAAACATCTTCCCTCACTTCTTGCTAGTGGAGCCAAGTGCTGCCATCTGAACTGGAAAAGTAGCATGGTTACAGCATGGAAACCTTCCTGCCATCTGCTCCACCTTGATTCAGTGTCAACCACAGCAGGGTTAACCCAGGCCATAAAATACAAAACTATCAGTACATTCATCTCCTGATGGACAATCTAGCACAGGGCTGAACCCAGTCCTAGATCACTGGCTTACTTTATGTGACCAAGCAGTTTGGGTTTTTCTCCTGTACATTTTGCAGAACAGTTACAGTTGTATCCTCATTCTCACAAGCTTTAACCTGAAGCTAAAATTCAGCATGGATTAATGCAGTCAATGCTCGTGTACAGCCCTTCAGCCAGTGCTGGGGAAGACACAGCAGCCAGATCTCCCCTCACTGTAGGAGTCAGTTAAGTTTTGCCCAGATTTTGTTTTGATCTCTTGGATAAAGGCACTTTTATGAGGTTTGAGGGCAGGTTTTTGGTGACTGTCACAGTAATATTCCACACTTTCTGAACACTTCAGTTATAGGAGTGGAAAGCACAACTTGTGCATGCAATCTAAGAGGGAGACATATGCCAATCCTGGTTTGTGCTTGCCCTGTGCTTGCTGACACCTCACTGGTCACCACTCTAACTAAATGCCATGCATGGAAATGTAACAGATTAATGCTTCTGTAGCATGCACCTAGAGAAGTCATGAAAGACAGATAGGTAGAGTCCCTTGGCACCATCTCTAATTCATGTGTTTGTGACTTTAATCCTTAGCTTGATGGTGTTTTAATTGACAGAATGTAAATTCCTTTTTGTGGTAATCCTGCTGGCTCATGGAGATGTGGACAGATGCTCTCAGTTCACAGACAGCAGTGGGAATAGACAGGAGGGGCTGGCACTGCAGTAGTATTTACACAAATATTTCCTGCTTATTTATTTTCATGTTTTTCACCTTGTGCTACCCCCCTGAAGTTTGCCAAGATCATGTCTCTGTTCCTCTTCCCAGAATTGCTGCAATAGAGCTGTAACTTTTTTTTCCCCTGGGCTTTTTGAGCAACTCCCAGTAAGGCTCTCCAGTCTGCTAAACACAGGAAAAAAAGATGAATGTATTTGGGGAAAACAGAAGGAAGCCATATCTGACTTTTCACTGAAGAATGAACTCTCTTTTCCAGCAACTTTTAGCTGAGGAAAATGCTTCCCTGCATTTCTTTTCTGTTGGGATGAGAATACCTGCCCCTACAGCTATATACCACAGGGGGATGCTTAGTTAAGAAAGGGACAGGCAATACAGAGCCCTGCAGCTGTAAAGGGGAAAGCATCAACAGCCACACTCCCTCCAGCTCTGTGTGCAGACATATCCTCTGGTAATTGAGATTCAGATTAACTTGGTGACCCCCCAGTGCTGTCAGTGTCTGCAAAACCAGTGGAGATCTTACAAGGGAAGGAGTTCTCAGGAGATGTGTGGAGCTTACTGTACCAACCCCTGCTGTGCTCCTGGACCAGCTGAACCAGCAACTGGAGACATGCTTAAAAATGGAATAAGCTTTAATAAACCATTTAGAAAAAAATTAGGCAGGCTTTTCAAGGCTGCAGCAAGAGTGCTGTTGAGATTATTTCTGAGTTTTCTGTCATTTGCAGTACTTGGGTCTACCCACCTTGTGTAAGCACATTTCTTTCTAAAACCAGTACCCATAATAACTGAAATTCTGACCATTTTAGTTACTTGTCATACCCAAAGGTCCCCCACTGAGTACAGTCAGAGTTTTGGTGCAGAGAGACATGAATAGCACCTGGGAAAGAATTTAATCTAATGATATAGTTCTTAATGGGTTTATATTGAAATATCTTAACATTTCCCAGTTTGAGGACATGAATAATATTTCCAAGACATTTAGCCAGTGAAACTGTGTGGTTTTTCTACCTCACCTGTTTTGCCCAATCTCTTTTTATATCTCCTAGTTAGGCACTGCCCTTGTTTCCTGCACTGGGGAAGCCAGAGCAAATCCAGGCAAGCTCTAAAACAATTCCTCTTCCTGCTACACATGTCTAGATCTCTCTAAAATGCCTTGAACTGTTTTTTCCCAGATAGTTGCAATGCCTCTGGCACCACACCAAGAGCCAGGGGCTGGGGAGCAGTCAGCAATGAGGGGCAGGAGGGCTGCTGGCCAAGGATGGGCTGTGGTGCCCCATGCTGGCTGCAGCCTCTGCTCCGACCTCCCAGAGCTCACATGCTCAGTGATAGAGAAGGACAACTACAACTTGCATGTCCCTTCTCTTTATTTCTGCTTGACTTACTTGCCCTAGATTTAAAACTTTGACTACTTCCCAAGTTGCTGCTGAAAAACAAGTTCCATATGTATTACCCTTCATCTGCATCAGACACAGAATAAAAGACTTTTCTGTCCAAAGCTGTGTCATCTGAATTAAGTTGCAGAGTGTCTGACTGGAAATGCAGGCTTGTGAGGTACCCTCTCTCTCTCTCTCTCTGAAACATCATTTTAACTCTGAGATGCTGCTGGGTACCAATGGAGACAGGACTCCAGTGCCATCACATTTCTTTTCAGGGATCTATGGGAGCCAATCAGCTGAAAATCCTCTTTCAGTGTGTTGTGAAAGAAAGACCTGAACTTCCAAGCATGAAACTGAAGAGTGAAAGTCAAACAAGCTCCAGTGAGGATTTATTTCCTCTAATACAATCACTCAGGGATCAGAAGGTTTGTTCATTATTTCTTTAACTGCCTTCAGCCTAGCTCTACACCTTTCTTCCTCTTTAAATATTGAATAGCTGTGTGCTGATGGGCTGAAGGAGCACTCTGGAGCCTGCCCCTCAGATGTACCCTGTCTAACTTTCTTGGGGAATCCTTTCTCATGGTAGCTGGCAGGTGATGTTTGGGTTTTCTAGGCCTCTCTCAGCTGTTGCTCAGAGTCTTCCTGTACTTGCAGAGAATGTGAGGTTCAAAACTGTCCATAACCAGATCAATGAACTAACCAACAGTCTCATGGAACAAAATCTTCTTAAATATAGCTCAGGACTCATCTGTATCTGGTCTAGGGATATTTCCTTAAAGAGCTATTTGAGAGACCCCTTTGCTTTTTCCCCCAATCATCAGACAGCAGGAACCTGAGCCGTCAAGTGAGATTAATAGCACTGGTTAGAGACAGATCAGGTGCAGTACAAGTTAAAGAAGTGGAAATTCCACACCCCTGAAACTCAAGCCAAAGTTGCCATGACTTCTGCAATTCTACCCTTCCAGGCAGCACTTCTCAGGCACTTTACTTTTAACAAGTAACAACTTCAGGATTTTTGGTTTGTTATCCTCATGCTGCTTTTTTCCCACATACTTTTCCCTTGGCATCTACAAACCCCATCTGCTATTCCCAGACAAAGCTGCTCCCAGTCAAAGATTGACAAAGGAATTGAAGAGCTCTCTGATTTCAGGAAGCAGAGCTGGACCCATGAGGACATCCTGACTTAGTAAACTTGGAATGTAGGAAATAACATACTCTTCTTCCTACTAAAGAATCTTTGAAACAAACATTTCCTCCTTGAATTAGGAGATTTCTGCTGCTGACCTTGTGGGAATTTTGCTGTGCATTTCTTTGGCATGGAAAATCCAAACTAGACTTCTTTGTATTGGGATGTCCACCAGCTCAGCAGCACATTGATCCTAATCAGAGCTCTACAGGAAAGCTTTTGGTTCCTCTCTTGAATTCTCCAGCTAAATAAAGCAATATATTTCACATTCAGGTCAAGCAGAAACATTTTATTCAAGCCTAGAAGACCTTCTGTTTCCCTCACAGTTATTCAAGGATGCATTATGCAGTCTTATTATGTAATATTTCTAAATTTTTCCTCTTGGGACTATACTTTTTGACCAGTTTACAATTTCTGCAAACATATGCCAACCTCTGTCCACATTCACCAACCACATCTGCATCCAGCAAAGCCTAGGGCAGGCAGACCCTGTGTGCAAAAGTCTGATGGGCAAGTTTTGAGAGCAGTGGTGCAATATCTCTTTTGACCCCACATGCACTGCTCAGTTCTCCAGTTTACTGTTCACAGTTATTAAAAGGAAAGGGAAACTAGAAGGAAATATCATGGAAGCTGCACTGTGTCCTAGAGGCAATGAAAAGCTTCCTGACTAATACCCTGAAAGGTAAATGTAATATATGAAGAGTGATTTAGTTTCTTGATGTTTATTGGACCAAGTACTGCTGAATATAAACCCTCACTGATCATGGACTTTACAGCACAGGTTTATTTGTATCATTTTGGGAGACTTCAATGGCTTTTGCATTTTCATCTCATAATGATAAATTACCTGAAATCATTCCTCTCAGAACAGATTCCTCCAGCTTTGGCTCCTGCTAGGATGTTTCATTTTATGTTGAAAATTGCAATAGAAGATTTCCTTGAGCCGTTGATATGTCAGAATAGAGTTTATTATCACTCCCAGTCCCAGCACACTGGAGCTATGTGAAAGGTTTTGTAAATAATATGACACGGGTAGGAACTCATTTGATGCTGTGATAGGTGCTGAATATTCCTAGCCAGGCAGGCTGAGGGAAATGAAGGAGCAGAAAGTGTGACCTTTTCTAGTCAGAGCCTTTCTCACTCTGTAATATGTATGAGTAATTAATTAGACATATTAGTGGAGGAAACAGGATTTCAGTGCCTGATAATGGCACAATGTGTTGTGTAGTCTATGTGTTACTAGAACTGTTTGTTGNTGAGGGGCCCAGAACTGGACACAGTACTCATATATATCTCTAATGAACTGGAAGATGGCTCTGGTCTGAGGTCCCTTAAATTTTGTTCCAGGTCCTGCCACAAGGATATCTTTTGGAGTGTATGAAAATTGCTCTTTAACACATTTCAAAGTGGAGGATTGATCAATAGTTATCCCAAGCCACAACAAAGGGCAGTATCACCTCTTTGATTGCTTTGGTGAACTAGAGAGTTGACCTGCTCTGCATGCCATTTTTCTTGAGTATATATTAAGAACTTTTACTAAATATCAGGATACCTATAGTTAGGAAGCTCACAATCAGTTTAAATGTGTTTGTTTCAACCATGGTCCCCTTAAAGCTGGTGCTTGCTCCAAAGCCCACTCTTGCAATAATTTGCATAAGAGCTACTCCATGCTTGAGTGAGTGGAAAATAGAATCATAGAATCATAGAATCACAGAATGGTTTGGGATGGAAGAGACCTTTAAAGGTCACCTTGTTCAACTCTGCTGCAATGAGCAGGGACATCTTCAACAAGATCAGGCTGCTCAGAGCCCCAGACAACCTGATTTTGAAAAACCCCAGGGATGGGGCATCTACCACATCCTTGGGCAACCTGTTCCAGTGCTTCACCACCATCACTGCAAAAGAATTCTTCCTTATATCTAGTCTAAATCTCCCTCTTTTAATTTAAAATCATTTCCCCTTGTCCTACCACAACAACCCCAGCTAAATAGTTTATCCCCATCTTTCTTGTAAGCCCCCAAGAACTTAGAGGTGCTGTCTGACAGTGCCTTCCTTATACTTAACATCTTTGTGTGGACATCAAAAAAAAAGTCTGTACTGTCCTAAAATTCATACTCAGCTCTCATTAAAACCAGGCTAAATTCATTTCTCTTTTAGCTTTCAGGTGTTTGTAGAAGTATGAAATTAATTTTAAGATATCTATGATATATATGCCCAAGTGTCATTATCTTGGTGTCCAATCATAGTTCTTCATTTACATATGAGAAAATTGACACAAGAAGAGGTAAGTTTNACTTGAGGTGAGGCCTCCCCAAAGCTGAGTAAAGGGACAGGATCACCTCCCTGCTCCTGCTGACAACAATGTCAGCAGATGAATATCTAAGTTAGGCTGCAGCAACTGATTGCCAGTTTTAACCTTGATGTGTCATGTGTCAAGTTTCTCCTCTGTGTAGATGTGTGTAGGATCAGGGATTAGCCACTGCTCACAAAGGGGCTAGGAGGCTGCTGCTCTCTTCAGATCCATGGATCTGTAGGGAAGATGCTCTCGGCTTGGAGTTGTTTCTAAGCTGTTTATTTCAGGTTTGTGGTGTGTATCACTCAGGCCATTCCTCTTGGGCAGTTAGTTGTTCCAATTATTTTTGCAGAACTTCTGTGTACAGCTCAGTTCTGTATCCTCTCCCCTGCTCAGGGGCCTCCTGACAGTTCCTAGTGCTTTCAGCATTAGTTTATATGCAGACAGAGTACAGATTTAGTGTTCCTTGCCTAGGTTTTTGGCTGATTTTTTTTGTCAGTGTATTTGTCATAGCCCAAGTAGTGTTTCCAACTGGATGCTGCTAATCGTTTACTATTCAGCACAGCTAAGAATGAGATTTTATTTTTAGGCTTTGTCACTCTGTATCTTTCCATTTTAAGATAAATCCATCTCTGATGTCTCCTGTTTTGGAGCTGCAAAAATCCAGGTTTCATTTCCAGCTCCAAACTGTTATTTCATTCATGTATTAACTTAGCTGTGAAGATGTCTTGCTTTTATTTATCAGACATTTCCAGAAGTTGTTTTTCTTTCACTGAGCCTCAGCAGAACCTCTGGCACATGCTGGCTCTGTCACAGCCTTCATGTTACAGGAGGACTGTTGATTGTTGAATGTATTACTTTATTATTTAGAAATAACCTTTGTTTAAATCCAGAAGGGTCATCTTAATGCATTCAATAGGACCAGTTTATCTCAGGGAAACTGAGGAATTTAGTGCTGGAGTGTGTTGAAAACCTTGATGCTGGGAAGGAAGGAAGGAAGGAATGGGAAGAGGCAATGTTTTACTTCCATTGTTCTACCAGCCTAAAATCTCACTAGTAGAAATTGTCCCTTCTGTCTTGATTTCCATCCAAATAATTCTCAGGAGAGTAAGCAAAGGGCTGCAGAGTTTCAAAATAAACAAATCTTTTAAAAACATTTTTTCCTCTCTGGTCCTAGGAGCTCTGGAAATTAGTATGATTTAATAATGTGGCATCATGCATTTTTTGGACTGATCTTTTCCCTAGTGATGCTGCAGGCAAGATTTAGACAAAGCAGCAGAGAAGAACAACAAAACAAGAGGGACATGTTGGACCACACCAGCCATAGGGATGGAAAAGTGTGAGAGGAGTTTGATTTCTTGGGTAGCTCAAATGAAGGCTGCAGAAGAGGCTGGATAGGTGGAGCCCAAAAGAAGTAGTGATCACAGAGGCAGGCAATAGTGGATGGGTCACTGAAAGCTTGGTAAATATTTGCAAGTTTGGCCTTAGCTTCAGATGTGTGGCAGAGCCCAGATCACTCAGGCTGCACCTGAGTATACAGCTGTATACAGCAAACATGATGTGGTGAAGTTGTTCTGCTCCTTGTAATAGCTTTTGCAACACGACTGAAAAGCTTTCCTCCTTGCTGCCATTCTCTTGTATTTTGTTTTTATTGTGTTTCATGGAGGGGGGGGCTACCCTTATTTTGTACCATTCTAATGTTGTCATGGGAAACTGGATTCAAAAAGATAATTTCTTTCCCTCACTTTCCCTCTTTCCCACAGATGCAAGTGTATCTACACAGCCTGTGCCCTCCTCTCTGCACCTGTAGCTCTGCCAGGAGAGCAAATCAGCTAAACACAGTCAGAGCTCCCTGTGTCTGCCCAGCAGTTGGAAGGGAAACAAAATGATCCCATCTGAAACATAAAGAAAGTTAGCTGTTTGTTGGGCTGTTTCTGTGATTCTGCTGAGAAACTGTATGGCTTAATGTAGGTGTCACAGGCATTTAGGACCTCAGACCCTTTATGGTCCTCAGTGTTTCTCAAACTTTTAAAGGAAAATAAATTATAGATGACACTTTTCCTTCAGCAGGTGACTTACTGCAGCCTAGTGAGTTACAAGTTGCTCAATTGCCAGTTTGGGAACTGTCAGCGCAGACAATAAGGAACTGATTCAGGTGTCGTAAGATATAGTTTTCTTCCCAGATTCCCCACTGATGATTTGGAACAAGTCACCTCACCTCTCTGTGCCTCAGTTTCCCTATGTGTAAAATGGGGAAAGCCTATCTTCTCTCTCTGACAGCTACAGCTAAGAGGCACTTGATAAAAATGAACAGGAGTTGTGATCATTATTGCTCCTGCTCAGGCACTGGGTTTCCTCTGTGCATTTGCTGTCAGATTTAGTCTCGGTGGTCGTGTTGTCACTGGTTTCAAATTCTACACTTTGAGCCTCTTGTGCTCTGCATCCTGTTAGAAATTTCCCTCCAGACAGTCATACCATAGGCTGTCATTTAAAACCTAACTCAGGTTCCTTTATAGTTTCCCCCCACCCTGTTTAATCTCCTATTATTCTTGCTTTATGCGCTTATGCATGTGCTTTGTGAGTGGCTTGTTTTCCTATTCTGCACTGTGCTTTGACTCTTGTGAAAGGCACTATATTAAATCTCTAATAAAGTGTGTGTAAGCTATTCCTGTCACACCTTGCACTAGGGAGCACAGTCCATTATGCCAACGGTCAGTGCAAGCTTCCTATAAACTCCATATTCTCAGAGGGCACTGTCTTTATATTGCCATCAGCCAGCACAGCCATGAGAAAGGAATAGGGAGGATTATGGAAGAGAAGATGCTTTCTATCAGGTTCTTGCAATTTGTTCCTTTCAACAAGAAAAATATATCCTCAGGAGAGAAAGCAATGGTTTTCCATCTCCAGGTTAATACTGGTCCTGCCGGTCTAAACTCTCTGCAACTCCTGTCACCAAGTCCAGTGGATTTAGGAGGTTATAGCAGAAAATGTCTCAGCCTCATTAGCCAGGAAAGCAGCCAGTCTTGTGTGGACTTCAGTGGGGTTTTGGTGTCTGCAAGGGTAATCTGTGCCCTTGCTTTCAGTGCTGCAGCTATCCAGGCTGTATGGAGAAGAGCAAGGTCAGTGAAGCCCGCTGGAGTTATCAGCCTCTTCCAGCAGCCAGGTAGTCCTGACCTGCTTACTGCAGGTAATGCACAGATCTGCTTTTAGCTATTCTTCAGTGAATATTGCCAAAGACATGTTGTGCAGACTCCTGATGCACAGTCCTTAGTATCCACAGGTGCTTCCAAACCATCTCATCCAGTCAGGAAGGAAGCCACACCAGAGGACCTGGGGAATTGCTCAAATCAGCTCACGTGGAGTGTGATGCATCCTTCAGCAATGGCTCATGATTAGACACAGAAGTGATTGTCCACTGACAAGCTCCAAATAATGGACACATCTGAGAAAATGGCAATCTGCTGGCAGGTAGTTTGCAAACAGAACAAGAGATCAAATTCATCAGCTAAATGATTCATTATGGCTTCGTCTGGCTTTTTCATAGCAAAAACAAAACCTTGCAGAGCTCCACTAGGCAGTTTCAGAGCTTTGCAATTTCTTTCTGTGATTGTCATGCATATAATATCTTATTGCATTTGGTATTAATGGCAGCGTGGTGCTCAGGTATTGAAAATCCATATGGCCTCTGTAATATTTACAGTATGACAAAGTACAAAGGCCCAGCAGCAGGCTGCTGTCGTGCACCCCTGGCACTTTGCTCCCAGCAGAAGCAGAGCTGCACCAGGATGCTTGCTGGGATGTGGAGGAGACTGCCTTTTAATTAGTTGGATTTGTGGCTTACAGTGGGGGAGCTGTGGAGGGAGGGTGTTGCTTTACTTATGTTACTGTGTCATGAAGACTGAGAGCAGAGGAACAGTTCAAGTGTTCCATGAGGGCTGATGTTGCCTTTTTGGCCTTGCTGCTTGCTGACCATATAGGGGAATACCATGAAAACATCTTGCTCTTTCTGGTAGACTGCCCTGTCTGGTGGAGACATGGGCATGGGGAGGAGAAGAGATGCTTCCTTCTGCATTGCACCGGTGTGGGAACATCACTGAGTAGCTGAAATGGTTTCAGGTATGAAACACTGGGATGTGACCCTGGAAGTGCTCAGGAAGTATGGAGACCCACCAGGAGTGAGGACAGGGACAGAGGAGCACAGCAGCATGGTGCTGATGGTTGTCAGTGGCACGTTGGTTACACACCTGCCAAGCAAGGGACAGAGTGTGAAGTTTCTGCTGTCAAGAATAGAGATGAGGATACTAGTGAGAGTTTGAGCAATGGTCAAAAGAGAAGAAAAAAGAAAAAGCCACCAAACCCTGAGATTTATGTGCAGCTTGGTCTGGCTGTGTGTGGCCTGGGAGGGGAGGGAAAGGGGGAGGTCAGGCATGACTGACAGGGACTGGGCCTCAGCAATGGGAAGGAAATTGCAGTTGTGAATAGGAGGCAGAGATTGGAGGCTACAGAAACAGTCTCGGGGGAAAGGTCAGGAATACATTGCTACAAGTTGAGCATGGCTAAAGCTCCAGCTCCTGGGGAGACAAAAGGAGCTGTGTGGCTAAGCCCTTGTGACCCCTTGCATGTGTTATTAGAGGTACCTGCTGCTGCTATTTTAAAAGCTGTGGGAAGCAGTCCCCACACCTCTGTGCCTTGCACAGAGTGCTTGTCCTTTACTCCCTGCAATTTGCATCTCAGCAAGGCAGCCCTGCCCCATGGAGCCTGCAGAGATGCTGAGCTCCACTGTGCTGGCCAGGGGCTGCAGTGGTTCCTTACTTACCCACTCTTCCTTTCAGATACAGACCAAGTTTTATGCCATGGGGAATAGAAACCTGCTGAGATTTGTCTGTTAGGTTTTGCTCTCATTTTCAGTCAGAAGATTTCTTACAACGCCAGGAACTTATCAACCTGAAAAATTTTCCAGAGACTCTATTTCTTGGAGGATGGAGTGGAAATGGGATCTCCTCCTCCAGGACGTGATGGCCTTTTCCAGGGGACAGTTTAATCTTTTAGAGACAGATGAATATGAGACTCAATAATCCAGTAATACAAGCAGAAGATGAGGGGAGATGGAGAGAATTTCAATAAAGCAGCTAGAAGTAAAGAACCTGGAGCTGCTGTAGATTCCCTTCAGAGTCCCTGCTTGATGAACCTGAGGTGGAGCTTGTCCAGGGCAGGTGGCAAATTGTTGGCTCAGGGGCAAAAGCTGCTTTATAATAGAGTAGCTAGTCCATTCCCTCCCTCACTTGCATGCTTATGTGCCTTTACATCTCGATTGCCTTCCCCCAGTCCAATTCCCTCATTTCTCTTGCTTTGCAATAACCCTGTCCCTTCATAGCTCTCAGGCACTGCAATCTTGCTTTTCCCTCCTATGTGTTCCCACCACATTCTGCACTACTGTACAGGTCTTTCCTTTTCTTGGCAAGAGCTTGCTGGGACCTCAGCTATGCACAGGGTTTCTGCTGGCAGTCAGCAAAGGAGAGCACTTCATCTGAGCTGTGTAAGGCAAAAAGAAGTGAATGGTGGGAAGGCACCACTGATTTCTGCTTTCGTTATACCCCTCTTTCAGCAACAGTGTACCAGACACTGAAAACCAGCTAAAAGGCTGTGTGTGCAAGAGGACACTCATTGCTCACAGTCTCCTATGCCATTACCTTGCAGAGCCAGTCCTCTCCTACTTTCCACAGCACTTGAAGCAGGGAGATGTCCCATTGAGAGCCCAACGGTCACCACATGCGTGAGTTATGGAAGCATCACTTTGCTGTATCCTACCCAAAATCCCTCTGCAGAAGAGTCACTGTGTACAACCCCTCCCAGCACAGGAGGGCCCTTAGGGTTGTTTTTATTCTAGTAGAGATGTCACATCTGACAGTTGCTGTCACCCTATGATTAGACCAGCAATCAGCCCTAGATTCTTTTGATAGAATATGAACCCTGACTGATTAACAAAGTGGCCTTTGGCCTCAGGTAATAACAGATTTCACAGCACTGCTATAGAGTAATTATTATTTAAAAGGGTCTTAGTAGAAGTTTGATATTCTCCTACAGGCTTCTGTCCATCTGAATGCAGAATCAGAAAGTAACAATTACAGGCATGAGCACCAGCTCAACTGAATGTCTTTTAGTCCTGGTGCATCAGTATTCTTGAGGCATGTGTCACATCTCTGTATTAGATGCACTAATGTATCAGGCTTGCTTCTTTTCATGATGACTCTGTGTATTAATCAAGTATAAAGTTGTCTCAGTCCATCAGTTATCTGAGTTACCAAGTCATCTTGTGTATCACTTTCCTCCATCTGTCAGTTGTCTCACTATGTCAGCTAGTAAAGTCCCCTGGTAGGTCTATATTCCAGGTGTATCTCTTTCTTTTATGATTATCATGGAGGTATCAATCTCCAAAGTATAATTGTGTCTCATTTTTTTAGTTATCTGAGTTTATCAGTTTTCTGGGTGGGTTTTTTTTTTTGCCTTTGTGACAAAAGTGGTGCAGAGTTGTCTTGTGAATGATGCTACACTATAAACACAGACATCAGCTGCAGCCCATGGACCACAGTTCAAGAACTGCACATCTGATCTGGTTATGCCTCACTAGAACACCTTGGTGCCTCAGGCTTTAGTGGAACAATCTCCTATTACTCAAGGAGTGTACAGAAGTGCTGTTACTGTTATGTCTCAGAGGGTGACCTGTGAATAGCCAGTCTAATAGCTAGATTTGTAAAGGAATAGATCTGGGGTTCTGTTAAAAACCATATGGCTTGAATGACTTAAAAATCCAAGTGACATGTTCACAGTGATATATTGAATGAGGAGCTTAAGCTTAACTGAAAGTTAATGAACTTAGTTCCCTAAGTCTTACGTACTGCAGCACTTTGCAGAGCAATGCCTAAGTGTTGCACTTAAGGAGCTTACTGGGAGACCAACAAGCAGCTTGCAGTGAAACAGGGAAATGAACTTGGGTCTCCTAGCTCCCAGGCCAGCTTCCTTTCCTGTACCATCCTTCCTTCCCAGATAAAAAGAGGGAAACAGGGCAGCAATGCCTGCTTCATCACTTGTAGATATCTCAGAATCCAGACCCAAAGAGTAGAAAAGTGTCCTGTTAATGCTAGTAGAGAAGGTATGACAATTTCTTCTACATGCTGAAAGGACCTCACTGAATGTGCTCCTTTACCTGCAGACCTCTTCAGCAGAGCAAATATTTTTGCCAATTAAAGGGTTTCCTGCTGCTGTGGTTGATCCACACAAATGGAAATAGAGGGGAGGCGTGGAGGAAGGAATCATTAAATCAGCAGAACAAAGGCATGAGGGCAAGTTAAAAGACCTGATCTGAATAAAGGAAGCTCCTCAAAATATCAGCTTCTTTGTCCTACCTGTCCTTCATCCATCCGATTCTCCTGAATGCTGTAGAGAGGCTTTGTCATTCGCAATGACATGGCGAGAGGAACCAGTCCTTCAGCACACTGCCTGAAATAGCAACAGACAAGAGACAAAGTGCTCACAAGTTCAGCTCAGTCTATGAATGCTCAGAATTTCAGGGCCAGATCTGGATTATTCAGTCCTCACAATAAGCTTCCTCATCACAGATACTTGGTGCTTTGTAGACTGAGCTGTAGAGATGGCCTCATTCATGGTTGCCCATCTCACAGTCATTATCTATTTATGTTAAGGAAATACGTGTTAGAGAGGTGAGGTACCAATACCACAGTACTACTACAGTTCAAAATTGGGCCGAAATTGCTAGGATGTCTTTCACATCCTTAGATACCCCTGAAGAAATCAGGATCCATTTTTCCTCATCTGCAAAATTCTACATCCATTAGACTGTCACTCCAGCATCCTTGCTTCTCTCCAGTTTCTTGTACAAGGTTTATCACCAGGACATTTAAGCACCTTCCAGTGTGTGAGTGAGTGACTTAAGAGCATCTGAGTACCAAGATTATTGCAGCTCTACATTTCTATTATCAGAATTTCCCCTGCTACTGCCTTTTTCTTCTGTCCTTTCCTCTCCAATTTATCTACTAATTCACATCTTGGGTCTGAGAGATATGACCTGTGAGAGGATTCCAGACCGAAAGTGCCAGTTCAAGAGCTATGATTGAGTTACTTTCCCATAACTATTTGTACCAAACCTCCAAAACTTGTGTGTAGGACATTGCAACATGTCCTTACTTGTATTGTCAGCAGCTTGCAATACTGATACAGGACTTCCCATCCTCACAAAATAATTGCACCAAGAGGCCTTTCTGTTCCTAGTTAGTATTAACAGTGGTCTCCTTCTACTGCAGAAAGAAACTGTAAGCAATGCAATCACATCACTCCCATAGAGTTTTGCCACTCCATTGTCCAGTACTCTCTTTTGTACCTCTAAAGCATGGGTTATAATAAAATAAGCCTGCTGAAGTCAGTGTGTTTCAGATGGATAGACCAGACCTTGAAAAACAACATCTTTGTGCCATACTCCTGCAAAAGTTTGTTATGTTTTTGTCCCCTGCCATAGCTAACTACCTTGCATAGAAGGTAGCAGCCTATTGTTCACACAGTGAGATGGAGTTACTTTCTCAGTCCAGTGGAAAGTATGGAGGTTCAAATCCCACAGAGGCTTTGTTCTGGAAGCTGTAGCTTCTGCAAGAGATTGTTTATTTTTGCTAGTTCAGGAGCAGAACCAAGCAGGTAGCTGGCTTGTAACAACCACTGCTTCCTGAGCAAGACCAGGGTTAAATGGGCCTTGCTGTGGAGGGAGGCTGTGCATGCACAAGCCTGTTCAAAGCCCCTGAGCATTTATCATCGTTCCTGTCTCTCAGCTAATGAGCAGCTAAAGTGATTTTCTATTGCTTGTAATTCACCAAAATTGTTCTAACTGTTGGAAGAGCCAAAATTGACAGGCTAATGTGGCTGCTCGCCTGACTGTCTCGATGGCTCATCGAAGGGTGAGCTGATTGCTGCCTTGGTGATCAGTCGAGGTGCTTCAGACAACATCATTTCTGTAATACATCAACAATCTGAAAGCTGAAAACAAAGGCCAGAGGAGAGCAATCATCAGTCACAACGCAAAGGCTTAAGGCTAAAATAGGTCAGGGCTGAATACTAAAGAGTACAAGGAAGAATAAAGGATCCTCCTATCTGCTGTTTTTCTTTCTCTGTCTGTCTCTGTGAGTCACCAGGCAGTGTCCTGGTGGTTTAGTCCAGATTAAGGTGGAACAAGGATGAAGTGAGCTAGTTTGGTTTGCTTTTGCCCTAATAGTTTTGTTTTTGGATCTTGGAAGACTGAAATGTGGAAGGAACAGCCACTGACTAGCTGAATACATTGGAGAAGACATCAGCCTAAGACAAGTCCTCCCTATGTTAGAGATAGCATTTGCTGCTCACTCCCCTTCTTTTGTTCTTACAGATGCAAAAAACAAGGTCAACAATGCTAGCCCCTGGAATTTGAACTCAAAGTCAGACTATACTCCTAAAACTTCCAAAACATAAACCTAGGAGGAAACACAGCCAGGACAGCTGACCTAAACTGCCCAAAGGGATATTCCAGACCATATTAAGTCATGGTCAGTATATAAACTAGTGGGAAATCTGGCCAGGGATCAGTGCTCAGGAACTGACTGGCCATCAGTCAGCAGGTGGTCAGCAATTGCAGTGTGCATCACTTGTTTCATATATATTATTGTTATTATTATTGCCATCCCTTTCTTATTTGTCCTATTAAACTGTCTTTATCTCAAAGGATGAATTTTACTTTTTTTTCCTAATTCTGTCCCCCATCCCACTGTGTGTGATGGGGAGTGACCCAATGGCTGTTTGGTGTTTGGCTGCCTGACAGGTTAAACCACAATACCCTTCTAATCAGCCACCCATCTCCACAAAATCTACTGGAGTCCAGTGACTTTTAAAGTTCTCTATGTTTCTGCCCAGCTCACTTAAAAATGCCCAGTGTGTTGGGAGGGGATGAGTACTCAAAGTGAGTGCACAAACCAAGAAAGGCCCTGAATCTCACTTGGTTTTAGGAGCAAAACTCCCTAAATGCTTGGACTCCAGAAAAAAATACCTCAGGTATCTGGAAAATGAAAGCTACAGAGAATTCTAACCAAGCCTAACCAAGTCTTTTAGCATTCTGGATCTAACTCCTTCCTTTTCTTGCTCAGGACATGAGAAGAATGCAAACTTGTTTTTTCTCCAGGTGCTCCACTGCAAACTCAGTGGACCAGGAGATGCCTTTTCATCTGCCTGCCTGCAGACATAGGTGTCTCTACTGGAAGTTAAAGTTTCTGCCAGTGTGGCTTTCAGGATCACTGGAACTCAAAAGCTTTCTCGCATCATCAAGTGCAGACCCCAGGGAAGTCATTTTAACATGGTGCTTATGTGCTGAGCCCTCTATATCTGAGCTAGACAGCTTGAAACCTTGAAATACTATGGCAATTCTTCTATGTCCAGTCCAGGCTCTCATCATCGTTAAGCTCAACTAGAGATGAAGTTTGAAGGGATTTATCCAGCCAGTCTCATCAGAGACAGCCACTAAAAAGAGCTCTGAATATTTACCCCATGCTGTGTTTATTTATTCACTAGAAAATTCTTTGGAGTACAAATTAGTTTTTGAACCTAATTTTCAGTGTGTGCTTTGTTTGGTGTGTAAAACCTGAGTCTGTACGAGCTGGCCACAGGGCTATCTTAGCAACTGCTGTCTTGTCCTCAATTGAAGGAGTAATTAAACTAATTTAGTCTGATAGAGTGATGGTTCTGCTTTCAGACTTTAGAGATGACTGAGAGCCAAACCTAACACTTTTAAAAAACAGACATCCTGGATTCAATTCTTACAATTGTGACCCGAAAGCAGGCATCAGGCTGTGACTTACAATGGGTAAAAATAGTCAGGGACATATGAGATCAGGTTCCCTGTCCCAGGGACATGAATAACTTGTGCTACACAGATGTTCAGGTTCTTTACATACCATATGGTGGATCTGTACAAACATGGCATAAAGCATGAAGAGAGTGTAGCAAGAGTGAAATTTGAACCTTTTGAATCCCCAGAAAAGGTTTTGCCTGTAGAGTAACACAAATAGCACTACTAATTGCTTTTCTGAGAGTACAGAAAAGGTGGCATGCTCTGGTCCTGGTTCTAGAGATGGTTAAGAGCACTCAGGAGATTTCTGGAAGGACTTATTTATGTGCTAATCTTTCTCAGCTTAATATAGGTAAAGGATGGCTCATCTAGAAGCTGGAGGAGCTGAGATGCTGTTGAATTTCTGGTATAAGGAACCTACCTTGCCCTGTTGACTACTGAGTGAACATAAAGATTTTACTCTCACTAGCCTAAAGTTATAAGAGAAGAAGCAAAGCTGCCAACACCTTCCTTATTAATTCACAGAATAAAGCCCTCTCACATTAACTGTCCACATCTCCATCTTCTTTGGCTGGCTTGCCTTTCAAATTGCTTAGGTTTATATAGTTGGATGCATAAGGCATTTAAAACCAAAGAGAGAGGCAGAAAAGACAGAAAGCACCTCTGAAAGGAGACAAATAGAAAGGATGCCTAGATGTGAAGAATTTTCTCCATATCCAATAGTGACACATTAAATCACAGAGGTTTCAATAACTCATACAGTATCTCCATGGAGATGTGCACCATATGGAGTTAATTAGTAGAACAACAAAACAATCAATTAGTTCCTTAATTAGTTTTACTAAGAAATGATAACAAACACATACAATTTATTCAAACAAATGGCCAGACCACAATGATAGTTTAATGGCCTCTGTGAAACTGGCTCCATGCTGAGCCCCTTAGTGCTACTTTGATTGATTTTGAAGATATTGAGGGTAAATGTTAGCTTTCGTCCAGCCAGAATGTTTTATCAGTATGATCAATTATTTACAGTATTAGATCACAGAGAGGAAATTGCTGGGAGATTTTCATTTAAAAGAAAAAAAAAGGAGGGAAGAAAACCTTTAATAATATGGCTGAATCAAGTCAGTAGTTAACCTGGGAGTAATATGTGGGGATTAAGACAGTAGGGATTTTTCTCTGCATGCCACAGTATCATTTAATCCTAGAAATAAATTGGTTTTCTATATCTTCTCCAGATTGGTGTTTTTGATATATATATTACTTGCAGAATATGACCTCAGGAATGCACAGGTCAGCCATTAACACAGATGTGTTCAAAACAAAGTGATGCTGAGAAGTGGGATATTGGCAATAAAGCAGTTGGGAACAGATGATGGAAGTCAGAATGTGCAAGGGGAATTGGCTGAGGTTTTTAAATGCTGGTGTGTAACACAGGTATTTGCAGGAGATTTTCTGTTTGCATGAAGGGAGGCATCTCTACATATCACACACGACTTCTACTGCTATCAAGAAAAACTTGAGAGCTCTGGAGAACATGTTACCTATGCCACCAAGAAAAGTAAATACCAAAATTAGCTCCTGAGTGCACTCAGGAGCTGTGATTAATTGCTTATTAACAAGATGTTCAAAGCAAAACCATTTGTCTGAGTTTGATCAGGCAGATTATGGGATATAATATTTTAATAAATTCATTGTAACTGTAGATATGTTAAAATGATAAATAGGTCATGCTACTATAGATGTTTTAGATCCAATAAAGTTATTTTTAGAATGTGTTTATGTGATGGGCTAACCTATTGTTTACCCAGTTGCATTTTTATGAACTAATGTTTTTCTTTAAGAAAAAAGGCCAGACTTTAGAATGGTGTTTTAATGCTACCATCTTCCTCGTAATTCTTCCTTTCCCAATAAATAGATCTCTTCTCAGAAAAAAAAAAAAAAGAAAAAAATTCCTATCTTTTCAACTTGGGTGGAGGGTCAGGCCTTGCAGCCAGAGGCTGTGTGGAAATGATGCTCAGGATGCAGATTGTGAGCAGTCATACCCTGAGGGGACACATCTGGCAATGCTCTTTGAGGGAAACTCATCCACTGAACAGTCTCTCCCAGCTGGGACATCTGCAGCAGGGGAGCAGGTAAAGAGAACTGCTGGCAGAGAGAAATGCAAACTCTTATGTAAGTCATGCAAGCCACTGTCAAGCTGCAGTCTTTGTTTCTTTGACCACTGAAGTGTGTGTGTATATTTGTCTAACTGCTAGATCAGTGAGCAAAACAGAGACTATCTCTCTTTTTATGCCTTTGAGTCAGTTGCTCCTTTACAAGCCAACCAGCCTGTAAGTGGGTTTCCAAGGTAGCCTTTGTTTCAGGAAACTGGTACAGGACTGACTCGTAGTCTGCAAAGGAGTAGGTGGCACTATTGGCTTTGTTTCTGGCACACTGGCTATTGCTGCAGTCCCTGAA
Organism: Bucco capensis; assembly: GCA_013396975.1. Taxonomy (NCBI): domain Eukaryota; kingdom Metazoa; phylum Chordata; class Aves; order Piciformes; family Bucconidae; genus Bucco; species Bucco capensis. The sequence goes on along the minus strand of VWZO01002758.1, from coordinate 231,998 downwards.
GATGCTGATTTAAGGAGAAACTAATACATTCTTTACCATTCAGTACCTGTGGCTTTGCAGCATCTTCACTTTGCTCTGCTCCTATTTCTGGAGACCATATTAAGCAGCTATTCTAACCTCGTGGATACAGCTTGCATTTTGCCAAAGAAGAGGAATAAAATGTCATTTTCAGGTCTGTGTAAGCTAACTCTTCCTCTTGGCATTGTCCTGCAGGTTGTTGTGAGGTGTTCCAGTGACAGCCACCATCTTCAGCACCCCAGCAGCCTCCAGTTGGTGGCTGAGTAGCTGAGCATAAATCAGTGCTTGCAGGCAAGCTGCTGGTTAGAATGTAAATGTCTAAACTTTGGAGAAGTGACCTCTGTTAAGTGGTTTAATGCAGTCTGTTGCCAGGAGCTCATGAATTCTGTATTATAGCAAGTAGTTCCATGAGAGTGCAACTATCTTACTAATAATACAACCTCAACATATTTATCACAATAACTCAGACACAGAGAAAGTATAAATATCTTTGATACTGGGAAATGAACTGTCTGCCTATAGGCATCCTCTTTGCTTTATTAATTTAACCCCTTCACAGGTGTCTCTGCCAGGGACTGATACAAACCTGGTGCAAAGAAACAGATTTAAAAGGATTAAACCATGATTCTGTGCCTGCACAACATACTTAATTCAGCATGATTCAGAGCGTTGTACAGATGTTATCAGCAGACCTACAAGTTGGATCTAAGAAGTTTTCCTTCATAAGGTGCTGAAATGCAGCCATTTGTGCAGTTAGGATACAGCAAACTAGATTTCTCTCACTATGCAGTATATTCAGAAGAGGGAGAGCAAAAGAAAATGGTGTCCAGCTGGGGCCCCATGAGTAATTTCAGAGAGACAGAGCACTGATCCTGGTGGTTGGTTCAGATCATCACATACAGCACAATGGTTGAGATTGCCTTGTCCTTTGTGACCCTCTGTGCAGGGTCCTGCTGCCCAGAGGACCTCAGATGGGTTGTGACTGGTATAAGGTATCAAAAGGGGAGAATAATACAGTCATCTTCTGAGATTGAAGTATTGAGTGTCAGGTGACTGCTTTTCCTATACAATATATGAGTCTGGATGGATCTGCTACCAAGGAATTTTTACCAATGACCTTGGGTTTAAGTCCACCCCATCACTCCCCATGACATCAAGCTCTTTTTTTGTCATGTTGGAGGATAAGAGACCCACTGGACACTTGCTAAACATAATCATCATTCCCTGTATCACAGATCACTCTGGAGGTCAGATGGAGCCTATTTGCTAGCACCAACCCTATCTGACTTAATGTTATCAGATGTGATCAGAGACCATAGTGGTACCAGAGAGATTTTAAAGCACATGGATATGGTCAGGCAGAGCTGATTTCTCCATTTCTAAGGGATTTAGGATAAGGAGAATTAGAAGTTATGATGCACTTCCTAAAACCTTTTGTGTGTGATCAAGTCTATGTGATAAAGATAGTCATGTTCTGGAGTGATAAAAGTCTAATTTCATGGGCCATCCACACTGGTTTTCCTGAGATAGATAATGTTCCTACCACACACATTTCCCCATCTTCTCTTTGGGTTGAGATTTCCTTGTACTTCTTTTTAAAATGAAGGAAAACTTGGGAGTTGCTGAAGAAGTAGCACTTTTTATGCTCATTTTACCCCCCAAAAGGTCTTCCTATATTTCAAGCAGCAGTAAACTTTGGAGAGAAAAAAAAATAAGTTTTTGAGGTTCTTTTTCTTTGAAATATGGACTGGATACAGACAAGAGAAGGTCAGGGCTGCAGTGACTGAGACAGCAGGGGAGGAGAAAATGTCAGGGATGCTTTTTATTGTTTTTATGATACTACTTAGACCCAATAAAATATGTCAATTTCAGATATAAACAACTTGAGATGGGTCCAGAAAAAAAAGTGATGACATTATTGGAATGTAGGCTGTCCTGCTGAGCCACACTTCTCACTGTCATTTCCCTCTGTGATGGGCACACAGAGCCTCCCTCCAGTTTGGGGGAAGCATTCTTTAAGGATGCATTGTGCTTGATGCATGGATTTAACTCCTAGGTATTTATTTGTAGCAGGAGAATGTTTTCAGCTGTGAAATCCCTGTGAAATTGAGATTTCACTGTATGCTGAACCTTGTGCCCTCTGAATAACCAGGGGCCTGTTCCAGTGGTGCAATGTGCTCTGCAGGCAGCTGGATCTTCAGCTGGAGTGTGTGCTCAGCATGCTTAGGGCACCAATCCTGCTAGCTGCTAGACACTTCTCTACTTCTGAAAAATGTCAGTAATCCTCATTGCACCTTCCTCTCTGTTCACTGTGTTTGGAGGGAGGCTTCAAAGCAAGAAAGAAAAACTCCCTTTACCTACATGCTAACTTCTAATCCACATAAGAGCAAAGCCTGATGACAGGGAAATGGATCCTAAAATCAGACCTATGTGTAAGATTTTAGTATGACTTTTATTAACCTTTGTCATCTGTGGCAAAATGGATACATGCTGCTTGTGGACTTTGCTCTACAGTGGTCACTGCAGTATTGCCCTAGAGAGATGAGAAGGGGCAATGCCAGCAAGCAACTGCTGAGATAAGAGGAAGATGAAATCTCTTTCTTTTGCCAGATTTTGCACAGCCTGCCCACAGATGTACATTTGCTTAGCCACCCTTTTGAAGGCAAATGTTGGCTCAGGACATTACAGATACCTTACAAAAGGAAAGTGCTTCCTGATAAAGATGTATCTGTCCCTAATTAAAGTACCTGGTAGGGGATCCCAAATTCACTGACCTTGCCACAACCTTGTGCCTGAAAGCAGAGACCTTTGAGTCTCATAACTTGTCTCTCTCTGTTCTATTCCCCCCTCCCCAAAGCTCTCAGACTGATGAAACCTCAATTATCTTAAACTCAAAGCTAGGCAAACTGAGACAGCTGACTGAGGACACAACTGCTCTTGCCCATTTAGATCAGACACTTTCTCTCTAATCTTTTCAAATTTTTCTAACATGCACTTTATTTTTTAATGCCTGGCTTTTTTTTTTTTTCTTTCCCTGAAGCTGCAATCTTCTACACCACTGACAACAAAAATCCTTTTACTGTCTCTGGTCCATGCTGTTTTCCCAGCCCAGGGATGTCTGCAAAAATAAGCAGCTCCACTGAAGACTGATTTCTCTTTGCATAAATACAGTGGTTATGGAAAGGTGTTCATTCTATTTTCCACAACCTGTCATGTTGACTTTATAATGAACCAGTTACTCAGCTCTGGAAAGCAGATGGAAACCTCTTCTGACAGCCCCTGTCAAAGGAATAGGCAGGAAGAAGGAGAAAAGAATTGCTGGCTATGAACTCCAAGTACTTACATGGACAGTGGCAGGCACTGAGGAAAGATGTAGGTTTTGAACAGGATTTAAAGGCTTGATCAATCGTAACCATGATGGAAAACGCTGCCATCAAATAACAATAAAAAGATATATAACTGGTTTTACACCATCAATTATTTTCTTCCCTAGCAAAGGCAATGCAAAAGTGGTGTTGTGGAAACAGAATCAAGTAGCAGGTAATCAGTCTATTTACATACTCCAAGCCAAAGGGAATAGAAGAAGAGCGAGGAAATGGCAGAAATGAGCATTGCTAAAACTGATCTAATCTCTGGTATTATTAGTTGCACAAGCCAGGCTGTTTGATAGATATACATATATATTGCTTCTCTCCTCTTTCAGCCATGGCCTCATAGAACATCTGTCATCTTGCTGGTCCCCAGTGACAGAGACAGCCCTACTGAGCATGCCCTGTGGATTCAGCTTGTGCTGATCATCGTTCCCAAGCCATAAAAGGATCATTTTCTCTGTGAGTGGGGCATGGTGCTAAGGGTGAATTGTGCTTGCAGGGTGGGGAGCTATTTGGCCCTGGCACAAACTGAAGGTGTTAGCATTCTGTGGAAGCAGGTCATGCTCACTCTACCGTAATAGAAAAGACTAGGCACAAGAGGAGGTTGTAGAGACTGAACCCAAGAGGTTTAGTTTGGTTTCCTAGGGGATTGAGATGTCTGTGATACGGTGTCCAGGCATCTATCACACCCCACACAACAACCTCCAAACGTGTTGGCTTATGTCAAGCAAAGCTGGCAGATGGGCCAAGTTCTCAAAACATTTTAATTCCTGTAAATTTCATGAAACCAGATGAATAGAGGGGAGGAGGAGCCCCAGTAATAACCCCAGGCTCCAGAGTTTGCTCAGCCCTTATTAGATACCAGAAATTTTAAAGGGACATTGAATCCTGAGACATAAATCTCCTGATTGCCCAGCTTCATTGCTTCTGCTGCTCAGGGAGCTACTTTCTTTAATCTGGCAATGTTTTTAAAATTTAAAACCCTTAGGGGAGTTTCCAGGCAGTTTCATTCATGCTAAACATACTTTCTTTCCCCCCCCAGATGATATAGTTAGAGCACAAATCCCTTGAAAATAAAAACTAAAAAGATGATGACATTTGATGTGATAAATCCTAATGTTAAGTGGCAGAGGCAGCCGCAGCCCTCCTGATGACAATCAACAACCTCAAGCAGAGATGACGACCAGCATTAAGCACTACAACAGCCAGAGGACTGTCTTTGGTAATTTTGTTGAGGACCACAAACAACAGCAGGAATCCAAAGGGGGTGAGTGTCTGCATCTTCTACTGCACTGGGGCAAAGGTGCTGCTTTGTTGTGACAGGATCCAGGACCTCCCTTCAGTTATTGTAAGGTCAAGGGCAAAGATCAGTACATAGTCAGACACCATCAGACTAGCGTGGTGAAGGCAATCCAGTGTCTGTGGCCAGTGTCCTGATAGCTAGCATCATCCCTGAGTGCCTTTGACTTTCCAACTGAATAATCAATAACTGTTTATAGCTGAAGGCAGCCTTGAAATCCACATCTAGACCCAGAGGATGACACTTAACCCTTTTCCCACCACGCCTGTTAGCTACACATGCAAAATCAGTTGTCAGCAGGAGATGATGGGATTTATTGTTATAGGAGTGTAAGGGTAAGAGGGTTCAGCTGCTGTTGACAGAAGACCATGAAGGAGGATTTCATCAATGCAAAAACAGGAATGTGGGTGGAGGAATAGTATCCCTAAGCCTGGCTCCAACAGAAGTGCCTTCTGAGCCTAAAATAGCACTTTTTGTTCTGCCCTTACTTGGCTACACTGCAGAAGTGACCTGTGGGTTCTTGTGGTCTTGCTGGCACTTGAGTCCTTTGCAAGTGTTTGGTAGTAAGGTGAGGAGAAAGGCACAAAAAACATAAGGAAAGCTTTGCTACTTGTTTAGTGATCTGTTCTATACTATTTCTCAGTGGATTGTGAGAGCCTGCTGGAGAACCCTCTGTGAAGGACCAATGGGGGGAATCCTGAGAAGGCAAAGGAGGACTAGAAGTATCTTGTATCAACACTGGTGACTGCTAGAGTGGACAATAACATGGGTGAGCTCAAGATTTACCCCATGTTTCCACCAGCCTAATCAAGCTAACTAGCCCCAGCATGCCAAAGAAAAGGGATATTTGGCACAAAAAGGGTTGTAACTAGAGACCACACTCAGGTGGCACAAGCTGACTTGCATGCTGATGGGAAGTGAGGTTGGTCAGAGATTCATGTCCATCCCAGCAGGATGTGGGGTGCTTATTGTTGTGGGTGCAGGTTGATTCCATGGATGTTGGGGTTACTGTGTTTGTCTCAGTGAAAGGAGCTGAGACAGAGAGAGCTGCTCTGGACAGGATGGAGTTAGAGTGGAGAGTAGGTCCTGGTGGGACATGGTGAAACTTCTCTATTTTGCCGTGCACCTTCTTACACATCAAACAATGAGACAGTGAAGGAAAGCTGTGCTTGGAATAAATATACCACTGATCCTAGGAGGGCTTCAAAGGAGCCTGAGAGCTGGGTGCCTGGATTCTATTAATAAATCAGAGTTGAACACCTAGCTGCCCCTAAGATGCCTTTTGAAAGTATGAGCCAAAAGCCAACACCCCCTTGAAGAAAGTCAGAGGAGGATTAGAGGGGGTAGCTGCAGGAAGAGGGCTGTGGGAAGAAGGACTCTTTCACTCCTTTGTAAGGAAAAAGCATCTGCCAGCCCTTTAATCCAGGCTGATTGGTTCTCCTGGGCTGAGAGCGAGCTGTTTCTGGTGTGCAAAGCTGGTGTGTACAGAGCAAAGTGCTTTCAAATATTTTTTAAAGAACCCTGAAGAGAAATGTGATTTTTCTGTGAAACTCCTGAGAGTTTTTAAGCATGGGTTTGTTTGGGTAAATTGTGAGTGAGTGCCCTCCTGTGAGCACATGGGAACGGCTGTTTAATTGGCCTACACCTGGTGTTATGATGCTGCTTTTATTTTTTTCCTAATTCCCTTCACTGTATCTCATTTTGATCAGCTTCACTGTCTTACCCCACAGCTTGGGTTTGGCACACCCTGTGAAAAGCATAAAGAGTGCTGGAAACATGATGAAAAAATTTCCCCATCTTGATGTAATTCAGAGTTAAAAAGCGAAGGCACAAGATGTTCAGCATAGTTAGGAAGTTCTTGGTTTGGCTCTGAGAGGGACAGAGGAGCTTGCTGCAGCTAAGGTTGTATTTTCTAACTAGGACTTCCTCTCCACTAACTATTAAGTGTACAACAATATTTAAGTGAAAACAAACCATGTCCCTCATTGTCTACCATGGCAGCAGTGTCCAGTGATAGGACAAGGGGCAATGGGCACAAACTAGAACACAGGAGGTTCTACCTAAACATAAGGGAAAACTTCTTTGAGGGTGACAGAGCACTAGACCAGACTGTCCAGAGAGGTTCTGGAGTCTCCTCCTCTGGAGATTCCAAACCCTGCTGGACACAGGCAGGTTGCCTGTACAACCTGCTCTTGGTGACCCTACTTCAGCAGAGGGGTTGGGATCATCTCCAGAGGTCCCTTCCGTCCCCCACCATGCTGGGATTATGTGAAATGCCTGGCACAGCATGCTGTACAAAGGCATAAAGGCTGAACCTTGCTGCATCCCTCTTTTTGCCTACCAATTAATTGCCTCACAGGTAACATATTGGCCCTTAATGTGCCTCAGTCAAAGTGGGTAAGTCCCAGCTATGGTCTGGACCAGTTGTATTGGTGTAAATGCTTTGTTTTGTTTATTTGTTTTGTTTAGTATTTTGTTTATTTGCTTTATTTGAGTCAGATCTCTGGGTGCTCACCTGAGAATACAAACCCATGTCATGTCTAAAGTGGGAGATTCCAGTTCTGGAATTGTATTTATTGAGCTCCCACTGTCTCTGTATCTGCAGAGGCAGAAAGAATAGACTTTACACTTGACATTACCTGGGTGCGAACTGAAAGTGGGGAGAGAAGTATTCACAGCTTCTTCAAATATTGTCATTTCATTTTTTTCCAGGGCTGCAGAGCTAAAATAATCTGGGTTTAAATTTGAAATGAAACTGAAAAGCAGGAGAATTGGGGAAGGGGTGGTACTTGTGCAAGGCATGAGCTGTGAAATTATAGCCTTGCTATGAAAAGCAGTTGTGTGTCTGCCTAAGTGTGTGGAGAGAGGTTAGAGAAGGGAGGGGGTGGGGGCAGGAAAAAACATTTGATTTAATATGCAGATTTTGCTCAGTCCTTTGGAGATCACTTTTGGTGCAAGAATACAAGAAATTTTCAAGGGTTGGATTCTGTATTAAGCAAACAAACAAAGACCCTAACCCAACCCTAGTGCTCTGCCTAAAGCCCCTTCTCAAGGGCTGCTTTGTTATTTGCAAATCTGAAGCCTTTCTCCTCATACAGCTCCAATCCTTATTAAAAGGATGGAACATCTGGAAGTGTGTGTGTGTTTGTGCTTATATAGAGATCCCCTGCACCAAGGCTGTGCCTCCTCTGTGCTCATTAGCTGGCTGCAGATTCTAAATGAGGATTGTGACTGCAGCTGAGATGTGGGGAAGGCCCCACCTGGTGAACAAGACTTATTATTTGTTTTTCTTAAGGCCCTCAAAGTTTACTCAGCTGGTGAAACAACAAACCTCTTTTCTTCAGCTGAAATGTTAAAGAGAGAGAGGAGGAAAAAAATAAAAGCACATGGAGGAAAGAAGGAGAGGAAAGAGGAGGGAAGTAAAGAGAAAATGGAAGGACAGCCTCAGCTTGCCTTGCTGCTTGTTAAATGGGACATAGAAGAATGGTGCTTTGTATTAGTCAAACATAGCCCTTGGTCCCAGAAGCATCTCTTTAGCATCTTGCCATGGGTCAGTCATTGCAGGAAATGCTCACAGTTCCCATCTGTACACAGGGTGGATTTAGTGGCCCCAATTCCAAGCCCACAGCTTGGGCCACAACCTAAGTGAAATCTGTCATGATATGAGATAGAAATATTGTAGACACAGCAATGTGGTGGACCTGTCAGCCGACAGTTCATCAGACACAGCCACCAGTCAAGCTGTTCACAGGCAGCAGCTATGTGATCCTCTCCTATATCCCTTCTCACTCTCCTGATCCTCCTAACCCAGTGCAGATAGGAACTCTGATGCTTATTACTCAAAGCATTAACTTTCTTTGTTGTGACTGCTTTATTTTACCTTATTCATTTTGTTTAGAACTGAGAATAAGTTTTGTTCCACTCTAGTAATAGCTTACAGCCTCAAGCAGGGGAGCTGAGATTTCTGAGAGATAAAAAAACAGAGAAGAAAAATATGTGAAAAATTGCAATGACAAGGTTTCTGCTGGTAGCTTGTGATACAGAGAAATGAAGTCCCAGGCCAACGTGCTTTGGCAGCTGAGAAAACACTAGTGCTGGCATTGTCTGTCTGGCAGACAGGCAGGCAGAAGGGTGAGCTGGTGGGGGAATCAGGTAGAGAAAACACTTGCAGGAGGCTGTACAAGACAAGAAAATCTAAATTTCCAAGCAAATACTCAAGTCAGTCTCCTGTGTAGTATATCTGTGGGTCTTATATACAATTTTCTCTTCCTCTTTAACCTGGAGAGCCCTACAAATGCAAGTAGGGAAAGCTGTTTTCATCTAGTCTGGAAAACACACAGATCCCAAGGTGTTTGACTTCATCAGCTCAGAAGTAAAGGAGAGCACAGAAAATGTTGATATAGCTGTTCCTGTGAATTTGCAGGATCTGTGAGCTCTTCACAGACTTCCTCTGTGGAGTTTAGTCTCCACAGCATGTTCTGATGTGGACTATGCTGCTCTGTGGCTAGCTCACAGGAGCATCTGTGTCTTTTGAAAAGTTGTCTTCACACATCTTAGAGAAGTGCTCTGCAATGCTCTGCAGGTTCCAGCAAACTGAAGGTCAGAAAAGTTCCCTGTGGACAACTCTGATAAAATCCTGCTCTTGCAGACAGGCAAGATTGGACTGGGGGATTAAAACCTCATTTCTGTTCCATCTCTTTTGGCAATCCCATTTCCCAACTCACAAATCGCCTTTGTTCACTGCTTGTCCCTGGCATGTGGCATTATCCATACACAGATACCAGCAACACATTGGCAGCCTCTGTCCTACTCCTGCATTTAGCCCTGCCATCCTGGAGAAGGATTTTTCTCCACTTTTAGATGTGTAGAAGAAGCAGCTGGATCACAGCTCATCTTAGGTGCATGTTAGCCTAGGGCTGGTGAAAGGTGAGTGACCAATACAAAATTGCATTCAGATATAAACCTTCATCACAATGGCAGAGTAGTTTCCCTCTTGCTGCATGGCTTAGAGGTGGAAGCATTGCCTGTGAGTAGGACTGAATTTCTTTCTTCCTTTCTGAAATTTGTGCTTTTGATGGTAGTGACCAGACAGAAGTATCAAACCAAGGCTTGTTATGTAGATGAGAAATGCAAACTATTTTAAGTTGACCCACAAACAGCTATCTCCTAGAAGCTTGTCTTATATATGGCCTAGAACCTGAACCTGTGGTCAAGACAAGGGAGCCTCAGTCCATTATCAAGCCCCTGAGCTCATCACAGCTCTTGATATGCAATAAATCCTCAGTGGCATCCTGGCCCAGACTAGCTATACTTCTCCTGTCCACAAAGAGCCAACCACATATCTGTCTCCCCCTCAGCTGCACGTGGTGTATTTTGGGCACCAGGAACTCTTTGTGAAGAGGAGTGACTCGGTCTGGCTATAATAAACACACTGCCACGTTGATGATTTATTGTAGTCCCACCAGCACCCAATTATGTAAATCCGATTATCTGTTGAGGAGCCTTTGCTGAAACAGCTTCTACTTGTAACACTTTTTCTTTTTGAAATGGGAAAATTTAGTTGAAAGTGACTTTTGAGTCTTAAGTATTAGGCTCTGAGAGCTGAATCCAGCCATCTCATCTGCATGTGGCTCTGGAAGGTGGGTTTGTATTCTTTAATGGTAATACCTTTATCTCTTTCTCTTCACACACAGACTGAGGCTGGTGGGGGGCTGTTGATTCATATCCTGATGGCTTTGCACATCCAAGTGAATGCAGCTGGGAATAAGGGACCCAGTGGTGAAAACAGACCCTGGCAGTGGTTCCAGGGTGGTTCTTTGGCACAAAGAACTTGCTTTGTTTCTGTTACAAGGATTTTGCAGTATCAGAGGAGAGTGAAGTTATATATTGCTACAGGTAAACTTACACGGACCTTAAGTCTTGCTGCTGGCTCCCAGGGGTGGGTAAATGTGTGAGCTGTTTCATAGGAAGCAAAGTAGTAAAGTCAAAGAGCACAGACATCATTTTAATTATGAAGTAATAATAATACCATCACATTTGTGGAAAAAGTAAAGCCCTACTGCTGCAGAATTCCTGGCTTTAGCAGATGCCATAGGGCTGTGCAGGTGTGGAACTGAAGAATGGGTTTCTTCATGAGAACCTAGGGGAACAAGGCACCCACATGCCTCTGAAAGCATCACCCCATACTTAACAAAGTGGAAGAAGAAAGTGGAATGGCACCTCCTCATTTTTTCACCTACTAAGCAGATCCCAGCCAAGTTCCTGTATTTGTTCCTTTGTGTTCATGTCTGAAGTGGGACCTTTAGTCCAGACTTTGCTACAGGCAGAATTTGACTGAAGGATGTGGCACTTGTACTTCTCAGAAACACAAGCACTGCAAGGGTGTAAGGAGCAAGAAAGCCACACCTGCACCCACTCCTCCCCCTAAAAAAGCAGCACCTCCTGCAAGTAACAGCTTGAGCTTTGAGGCAGAGGTGCTTTCCTGGAGGTGGTACATCCTGGATGGTTCATGATGTGTCAGCAACCCATAAGGATAAAGCAATGGTCTCCAAGCCTGCTGGAGGCAGTGAGGCAGGAGAGCAGATGAGAGAGAGCCAGGAGACATCTCAGGCCATGTGTACAGGCACCTAAGAGGTTCTTTTTTAGAGGGAAGGACAGATACAGCCTACACTAGATTAACTATATGCTTGGGTTTCAGGAGTTTATGCTCTCAGGATGCTGCCTTACTGAGATACAGTCGGGTGTGCATGTGAGATAAGGCTTGTGGCCAGTTTTACATATGAGTATTTTATTTCATTTGACTTTTCTACAGCAGAGGGAAGGTGTTAGACATTCTCACTGTTCCTGCTAGCTATTTCTTAAGATATCTGTCAGCCATACTGACAAGCCAACTTTCAACAACCCTGTGAGCCCACTGACACATTTTGGAAGCCCTGATGCTCCCAGTGAAAGGCACATTGGTTAGGTTAGCTCAGCTGAGGTGCTGCTCAAGGACTGCACTGAACCATAATCACTGTTGTGATGCTAATGTTTGGAACATGGCATGCAGCCCCTTTCCCCCCAGTCCCTGATTCCCCTTCCTGTGTGGATTTACATCCCATGTAAGCAGAGCAAAAAGAAAGGATTTATTGTCTGTAAGAATTAAATGGAGGTGTTTTAGCCAAGAAAAGGGAAAAGGGAAGGATCACTTAACATGTAGCAAAGGGAAAATGATGACAGCAGACAGAGGAAACCTTAGGAAATTCATCTTGTTGCAGAATGGCTGAGCACCTATCCCAACCTGCTCCATGCACCGATCGGATGTACTACCCATTCCTGCCTACTTAGAGGCTCTGCTTTCCCTGTCTCTGGAACTCAGCAGGAACAGGAGGAGAGGCTCATTTCAAAGTGCCAGGGGATGGAGAGAGAGAGATGGGTTTGCTGCCAGCAGCCCCATCTCATCGATTTAATCAAGAATACACCAGTGCTTTGTCTCCCACTGTAGTCCCTGCATAGCCAGCAATGGGAGAGGGATGAAGGCTGACCCTGGGAGACCTGCCAGCTACCCCAAAGGGGAGGACAATGTGCCCTGCTTTGCCCATGTAAAAAAAGGAGTTTCTGTTGATGTTGCTGACAGCAGGAGCTGGGCTTGGCTTCCTCATCTCTTCTCCACTCCTCAACCTGTTATAAATCTTTCAGTCACCTGTTCGTGCCTGCTCTGAGATGGAACCTGCTGTTGTTTCCTAGCTGTGCTAATCCCTTTCAGAGCCATTTGATCTCATCTTTGGGACTTCAGCTGAGCAAGATTTTTCAGAGTCTTTTAAAAGAAATTAACAAAACTAACATATTTATTAAAAAAAAAAAAAAGGTGGATTTTTCATTACAGGCAGGTGTTTTAATTAAAATATTCAGCCTCTCCCCAAACCACTGAATTGTAAGCTTTTGCCACATGCATCCTGACATATTTTGTTTACTAGCACCTGTTTGCAGTAAATGTTTTCATTAAAGTATTTCACCATAAGTTTCTAAGAAAAAAAGTAAAGAAAAAAAAATCTGTTTTTAGCATTTCAGGATGAAAACAGTTTTGAATTGTTGTGTGAAATTAATTTCTCAATTTTTAATCAGCTTCAACCAGGTGGAGGAAGGAAGAGAAACAACTGAGGGACACCAGAAAATGGCAACAATACAATTGTTAGCCTGGATCAGACTATGACTATGGCTAATGCCAGATGCCTCTAAAGAAGATATAAGCACTGCACAATAAACAGATGTAGGATAATCCAAATCCTCCTCCCCCTCTCTCCCACTTGTTCTCTAATGCAGAGTTTTCTAGGAGAATTGTGTGAAGTCTCTTCCAAGGATTTGCAGCATTAACTGCTCCAATTTTGGGTGTTCTCCTTATCCAAGTGAGTGGCCAGTCCCCAGGCAACCTTGTTAAATTCTTATTCTCAGGGGTTCCCTCTGGCTGTGAAATAAACTGTGAAGAAATTGTTCCTTTTATCAGTTTTGAATTTGCTGCTTCTTAATACCCCAGCATCCGTCTTTTTGTTCTCCTGTCTTGAGACATGGAGGGCAGAGCTCCCAGCCCTCTCTCTTCAGCCCATATTCCTTTTGCATTTGGCCCTGCTACTTCATGTAGGAATTTCCTCTGATCCCTATAATGAATAATGAACTCTGATTTTACAGTGTCCTTTCTCAGCTGGGGTAAGCAGCACTCCAGAGCTTCCATCATTGGTTAGCCTCATGGGTGGAAAAGGTTTATCCATGAATGTCTGCTGGAGAGAACTTTCCTGCCTGGCCCTTGCTGGTATGAATTTTCATGAGCAATGATACAGTTCGACATTCACACTCTGCACCCAAGAAGAGAAGTTTTGGTCCTGTGTAAGACAGATCAAACATCATGAAGAGTCCATAAGGCTTTTAAGTGGCAGATCCTGTTCTGGACAGACCCAGAACATCTTGGGCCAGTTTGTGCTGAGCAAAGATGAAATGGGTTTGCAGCAGTGCTTTCACGAGGAAGAAGAGCTCATCTCTGTGCTGTTTACCCTACCAGCACTCTCCAGGCTGCTGAAGGTTAGAATGAAGCAGTGGAAAATATGAGAAGGATCAAAGTGTGTGGATCAAATTAATGACAGTTTTGAATGAGAAAGAGCTTCAAGAATGCAGTAAATGTTGTGGGGTGTGTGGAGGGAGTTGTAACAGAGATAAAGCAGGCCTTTTAATAAACTAGAAAAGGAATAAAATCAATGCTGGCTGAGCTACAAATAACACAGCAGAGCTTCTGAACTCCTCTTTTCAAACTAGCCTTTCAAAGAAAAGCACAAAAAAAGTGGGACAAACAATTAGGAAGCAATGAATACCTTGTCAATAGAGCTGTTGATAAGGAACAGATAAAATGGATACTTAAATTGAATACAGTGGAATTCCTTTTTACTGATCACTCCTCTTACTGATCATCCAGCTCTCTGGATCAAATCTTCCTTTCAGAAGGCAGTTCCCATTTGTGCTGATATGTTTGCTTCTTGCTTAGACTACTCAGCAGGGCTTTTGGTCATGAGGATTAGACTAAAAAGTTATTTCTCTGATTTTCTTTGATGTTTTCAAAGGTGGAAAAAAACTTCGTGCTCTTGAGGATCCATAAATCTCTGTGCCAGTTTAATGAAGTGTTTGCTAGAGCCATTTATAATTTCACTTATCTATCTTGGCATTAAAATACCCAGCAGAGCTCACCTCCTTCTCCCAAGATGCAGATTCTGGTTTTACACATATGCCTGATTTGGAAAGCTTATGTTTTCATGGGTCTCATGTGGTAAGAATTTAGGCTTAATAATTATCACCTATTGAAGTCAATGGGAGGGTTTCCACTGAAGGTAAAGGCAGGTAGTTTAACCTCTGTAGAATCAGCTTTTAAAATCAATATTTATGACAGAGTTCACCCTTTATGGGCACAGCACAGCATCTAGGTGAGCAGTAGTTTTGCACCTCAAAGGAGATGTGGTTGATTGACATTGCTAAAAAGTAGAAAACCATGAGGATGTTATCAAAGAGATTAGGGAACTTTTTTGGCTGGATGGTTTGTAACTGTTTCACTTCTGATTAGAAACTGTGAGATCAAAATTAGATCTCAGAGGCAGTACAACTCTTAGAAGAAGGAATGAGAGAGACTGGCAATTACTTCCAAGTCTGCCCAATTTCTGTTCCTATGGATGGGTAGGTAAACTACTTGAGTCTTTGCTCTCCCTTGGGCTCATACACAATTGTAGACAAATGATGTCCTATCATATATTTAGGTGTGCAAAAGAGCACTTGATTACTCACTAGAGGGGTTCAAATCAAGGTGAGGTCAGGGCTAAGATCCTTCTGAAAATGAACATGGGAGGAGACAGCATTTATTCTGGTTTCTGTGAGACATGTGAGATGCACCTCACAAGTAATCCTCCAAAGCATGATGGGTATTAACAGAGATGGAAAACTGCCCAACACTGAAAACACTGCCCAACAGAATGCCAAAAAGGATCAATATTAGCACCATTTCTACTCCACATCAATCTTTATGACTAGGGGGAAGACATAAATGAGGTGTTAATTCCAGTTGCTGCTTATACTCCAGGGGAGTGATTGTAAACACTGTAGACAATGAAATAACCCAAATACACTGAAGTGCTCACAAGTATGTGTTAATGAAAAGCTGAAAGCCTTGTGTTTAAACTGGATTTCCATTGCCTCTTTTTCTTTCACTTATGCTGGTGTGAATCACTAGAGAAGTGAATTGAGTTGTGCTCTGTATAACAGGCTTACCACAGACCTCTTGCATAAACCTATTCAATTCAACCTGATCATTAAGTTACTTACCATTAATTTCTGAATTGAGTTTAAATGAATGAAGATTGAACATAGTACGCTGTATCTAGGGATAAATCCTCTAAAACAGATAAAGAAGACTAGATTCAAGCTTTTGCCTTTTCTGTTTCTGCTACAGAGTTGTACATGAATGAAGGTGAGCTTAGGCAGTGAGCTCTGGGCTGGGTTTGAGCAATGAATCATAAGCAATGCTGCAAAAAACACAAAGCAAGAGTGCCTATTCCCTTGCTCTCCCCTCATGGGGAATGTAGGCCTAATCATAATCTGATTGCCACCTATAAAAATTCCTTTAAATTGATATTATATAGTTCATTGTTTATTAACAGCAAGAAAATTCAACAAAAAAATAGTGTCTGTGATTTGTTAGCAATATTTATCTACTTTATTCCTACATAGCATATCTGAGAGATATTTCACAGTCTTCTTTATAATGGTGATGCTAGAGATATAAACTGCTTTAATAGAAAAAAATGCATAATAGCAATACAAAAAGGGCTGATTATTAATAAAACACTGTCAGATTAGCTAACAGTAAAGTAAAGCTTATCTAGTAAGTGCTTGAGAGATAATTCTTCATTCCAAAGTGGTATTTTGGAGCTATGTACTAATAAAAAATTGCTTTAAACTTTCCATGAGATTAAAATTGAGTAGTTCTTTTAAAATTGCTGGTAAAAATTCAAGTTAAAAGTCAGTATTAAATAATAGACAGCAGCATTGAAATCACATTATGGGCAGATCACATTTCAAAGAAAGGGTGCTTTTTATGTTTTCAAGTGGCAAATGGCATCTGATATTGCAGTGTCTTCTTCCTCCTTGGCTAAACAGCTTTTCATCTGTCTGCTGACCATTTTAAGTGTCTGTTAGGCTCTGGTTTAAAGCCAAATGAAGGCCATGGGTCTTTTACAGGGCTATGAACTGATTTCAGGGCACAGCAAAGTATGGTATGGGTGCATGCAGATGATCATGAAGTCTCTATCAACCACTGTCTCAGAATACCAGTCCAAAGAGCTGATTTGGTTACAAAAGGGCTCCTGGCCAAGTCACCCTCCTTCCTTTACAAGATAATCCAGAACGCTTTAACATGACCTAGGAAAGGGTGTCAGAAGAAATCCTGAAGAGGGTGTTAACAGCAATGGCTTGTAAGGTGGTGGGGAGAAATCTGAGCCCTAACAGTTCAGAAGGTTGATGCCCCAAATGAGGCACTTTAATCTCATATTAACATTAGGAAGCATCCATGTGAAGAAATACTGACTATGCTTGTGAGTGGTGTGTCTACCCAGGTAACTACAGCTCTACTATCCTGGAAAACTGCAGGTGTCCCTCTGTGAAATCACAAAGAGACAGTCTCCACAGGAATCTGGGCAGTGAAAAATGCAAAATACTTTCTTGTTCTGGTCTGGAACTAGAAGTTACAATAATACAAATAATAATAGTAAACAGTAGGGAGAGTAATCTGAGAGCCAAAGGGCAGAGAGTTGAAATAACTCTAATAAATCATTCTGGGCTATAACTGAATGAAGAAAACCCTGAAGATTATTATTGGCAAACACCATACATGGGAGCATTTTTTCCTACATGGAAGAGCTGATGGAGGATATCTGGTAGTTGATACCAGGGAAAGCAGAGGACATAAAACTGGAGGCCATTGCCCTACTACAGCAAGAGGATGACCACAGGAGTACTGATCCAGAATAAAAGAGGAAACTTGCCTTTTTCAAATTCCCCACCCGTGACTACTTTGTATGAATGCTGCAAAATTCAAACAATTTACTTAGTACCAGCAGTAAAGCTGTTGGAGAATTTCTACACAAATGCTCTCAGTGCTTCTGACTTATTTCTGCTTCTCAAGAGTCTGCAGGGTAAAAAATCCCTCCAAAACAAGAAACAGTCTCTTCCTACCTCCATCAAAGCCAACAACCAGAACCCTACAGCCTACAAAGCCTATAGGCTCTCGCTCTGATCTTCTGCATTTGGAGAAGTATATACTTTTTAAAGGTATTTATTTAGTTATCTTGTGCCTGAGGACATTCCTGGTTTTTAAAGAACCTCAGAAAGCCTATTTTAGCTTTAAGCAATGTTTTTTTACAAATGGACATAACCTACTCTTTGGCTAGTTCATGTTAAATAAGACCATTTGAACATCAGCCCAGTATGTCTGAAAAGTCAGTTGTGAGGCTTTGTTGCAACCGGTACCTCTCTTAAGAAAGTAGTGTGGGTCCTGAAACTTAGACATCCTGGAGGTAACAGACAGCTGAGTGGATGCTCTACACTGAGCTGTGGCTCAGTACCTGACAGCAACCATCTAGTTTCAGGTTGGCCCTGAGCACAGTCACAGCTTCACTGCCTGCAAAAGGCCTTGCAGAAGTACGTTAGTCACCTGAGCTCAGAAGCAGAGGGTTGGCTGGGGATGGGGTTGATCACCTTCTCCTACCACAGATTCAACCCTTTTTCTAGAAAAAAAGCACATCAGGCATTTTTATGTCCTACATTTGGTTCAGTTCTCTCCCTCCCAAAACATGGTTCTGTTACATGAAAAGTAGCCAGCATTAGGACAAATTAGGACACTGCAGTGAGGGTCATATTCTGCTCTTTGTCCTGAGGCAGTGGAATGGAGGAATTCTCCACACTAGGAGATGAGGAAATTTAAAAACCTGTCAGCCCTTACCACAGTTTTTGCCCTTGTCAGTTCTGGAAAAAAAAATCTTGAATACAACTTGTTTTGGAAACTTTTTTGCTGTCCCAAGGTAGTTGCTGTGTTCTAGGCACAGTCCCAGAAGATTCAATAGCAATAGACTGAAAGAGATAGAGTTAGAGGAAAAACCAGCCAGCTGGGTAGATAGAAGGATGCTAGGAGTGGAGAGAGGAGTCTCTGTTTTTCCTAGTGTTCTCTATTTCTTGTTGCTGGAGTTTCAGCAAGCAGATATTAATAATAAATAAAAAGAATTGTGAAGGTTATCAACACTGACCCTTTTTCTCTTTCAAGTAGATCTCAAGTTTCTTTTTATTGATTATACACAAACTTTATCACATACAGACCAGTTCTGTGTTGCCTTTCAAGGAAGGATGAAGCTTGAACAACCCAGGACAGAAATGGCACATTTCACCCCACCATCCACTCTCATTTCTAAGAAATAAAAAGCTTTTGGAGTTCTAGGAAAAGTGGCACCAAAAATGCATGGTTTTCTCTATTCAATTTGCTGGTTGACCACAGGGCTTTTGATATCATTTTAACACGAGAGACATCATATTGAACAGCATTTTATGATGCTGTTCCTGCAACAAACGTGAGCCCATCAGTTTTGTGCCTGGCTCCAGATATGGTCATGAGACTTCACCTACAGAACTAACAGCTAACAACCAGATTATGTGCAAATTGTTGTTAAAGAGAAGTCAAATATCATTTATTGCATATCCTACTGTATTCAGCACCACGTGCAGACACTACCCATGTCCTCTTTTGTGTAATTTTAAATTAGCCAGAACCTCAAACAGAAAGATGTTGAAGGTCAAAGCCAACTCCTAAAGTGTTAGAACTATGCAATGAGCTACTCTGTTTTGCTCCTCCTCTGGCTTTAATTTCAAGGGGCAGGAGGATAGCATGGAAGCAATCACCTACTTCATTTGTAATATGAATGCAACATCATGAAAATTGCCAGACTGAGAACTTAGAAGAAAGCCTTTCAGAGAGGTCTGGGCTCTTCTCCTCGAAAGGGAGGGGAAGTCAAGTTGATAGATTTTGAATGCTGTGTGGTAAACTAAATCTTATTTTTCAAGTCATGAATTTTGCAAATGAACTTGCTAAGTATCCAAAAGGAGGAAAAGACTAAGATTTGATTATATTATAACCTTGCCAAATGGATACTTGGAGGGAATATGTATGTGGGGGAGAAGAAATAACAGATTACAGCATCCCATGTTCCAAATATTTGCAATTGTTTCTCTTATCAAGTCTTTGATACCTGGTACAGCAAGCCCTCCCCTGCAGCCACAACCTCTCCTATATTTATGTCACCTCCCACATTGATGCTGAGAGGAAGAACACAACTTAAATTGCTTCCAGTCAGGTTTCTGGTACCCTCCAGTGGGTGGTGTGTCTCTATTGGAAGCATGAAGCAGTGGATGTGTCACACATTGTAACACTGGAGCTATTGTTGAGATAAAATACTGTGGCCAGCTCTATATGCCTCACCAACAAGAACCTATTGCTTAGCAAACAGAGATCTTGTAGCATTGGAGGGAGACATGCTGGTGCAACACCACACAGCCCTGAAATGTGTTAGGAGAAATCCAATATCACAGAATTTATATCTGCAAACTTCATCTTGTATTCTTCCCCCTTAGATGCCTTCCTATATTTCAGGCCTGTTGAATCAATGGAACCAAGGGGCAGTTTGTCCTAGCACCCTGTAGGATGATATTAAATTCTTTCTTTATTGCTAGTATCAGCAACTTTTTTAGATTGAAACAAGAAAGAAAGACAAGAAGAGAGAAAGGAAGAGTGTGGGAGAAAGTTGGAAGCTACAAGATGTATTGCTTATATTGCTGAAGTCTTAACTGCAGAAAAAAGGCAAATCTGGTTCCATAAAGCTTAGAAACAGATGATATCCCCATTCACTTACTCTGTAGCAGTCCTATAACAGCCACAGCTAGACTGGTAGTGAAAAGGAATGTTAATTACACAGTGCCAGGGTAGGGTCCCGTGTGGATCCCAAAGGACCTTTGAGTAGCCCTTACAGCCATGATTCCCACAGCACACTGATAAAAGGAGACATGGTCTTGTGCTGATTCCATTGACAATCAGGGAGATTACCAGTGCAGTAAAGAATGCTTTTAGTTTCTGTGGAGAGAAGCACAAGTGGTTGTGCTGCCCACAAGCCCTT
Organism: Bucco capensis; assembly: GCA_013396975.1. Taxonomy (NCBI): domain Eukaryota; kingdom Metazoa; phylum Chordata; class Aves; order Piciformes; family Bucconidae; genus Bucco; species Bucco capensis. Next base: position 211,590 of record VWZO01002758.1, on the reverse strand, counting down.
TTATCCAACCATCCTAAGCCCTGCTAAAGAGGTGGCTCAGTATCACTGAGGCTTGGTCCCCAAGCACTCAAGGACTTGTCATCTTCTTTCTTCTTTCTGCAGTACCTAGCATTTCCCTGTTGTGAAAACACTGTGAGAGTAAGGGTTCAGTGTGAGGATGCTAGGTACTGCAGAAGCAAATGTCCTATCATAAGCTACAACTTCTCAGTAGCTCTGTCTCAGACCCAGGACCAGCTCACCACAACCAACACCCTTGCACTCTGTTTTGAAAGCGACCTGCTATTTGATTTATCCTGCAGAATTATAATCATAAGCTGTAAGAATGAGTTGGCAATTAATGCCTGGAATTAATTTATTGCTGGTGTAAGCAGGAGTGACTCCTAAATCCCAGCGAGTGTTTCCCATTTACATCTGTGATGAATTTGGCCCACCAAGGCAGCATGAGTAACTTCTGGGCTCCCTGTGATCTCATTCATTCGCAGCAGCGGGATGGTTATTATGCAGGAAGTATCCAATCTGCTTTCATGCCAGTTGCATGGCAATTAGAGTCATTTAGTGCAGAAGGCTTCCTCAGAGATGGCATCAAGGCAGAGGCTGGATGAAATGGACACAAACTTTGCTGGATATAGAACTAATATTAAGCATGATGATAAAATGCAAGGCTTCACTGGGTTTTTTTAATTGCTCTTGGTGCCCTAAGAAATATTTTTTCCCCTGGTTAGAACCACAATAATATTTCATTCCCACTGCTTATCCTAAAAAATGGATTTCCTTTCCCTTCTCAGTTGGTGATTTGTTTTGCATTAATGCCTTTCATAACTCATACATTTTGCCATTAAAAATTAATGCTTGGTGCTGACATAAACAAATGAAATTTGTATTATTAATGTTTTACATAGGTAAGACTTTGTAATAACAGATTCATCATAACAGACTGTTTTAATTAAAAGACTTGCTCATTCCCTAAACTGATTTCAGACATAATTTTGGGCATTGGGAAGAAAGTCTTGTACAACTACCTGGAGAAGAGTGATCAATAAGAGCTCACAAGCCATTTTTATAAGTTAACACCTGAGTTCAGACGTGGCATTTGCTGTCTAGGTTATACTCAATGAGAATAGCAAGTGGAAAAGGCACCACTGATAGCTTTTGCCTTGGTGCACCTTCAGGCCTTTACACCCATTAAAGTCTCTACCTGAGGTCCAGCTAGACATCAGACATTGTTTTGCTGCATGGGAGAACACGGAAGGTAAATAAAATATCGAGGTGGTGGGACTGGGCTGCAGATCTTTGGACTTTTTTCAGGATAAATTTCACAAGGAAAGTTTGCAGGATAATCTCCAGGCTGCCTTTGGGACTACATATCTTTGTAGAGATGAGGATGAACTGGTTATCATTGTTCTTAAGAGCACAGTACACAGCTTCTGGTGCCAGCCTCAGCTCAGTTAGAGACATACTCTCCATTACTTCACTACAAAATTTGACATTAAGAAGTAGAAACAAGTTCAGTTATAACCTGCCTCAATTTAGCTTCCTCTAACAGAACAGTGCATACATGAAGTTCATGTTAATTATAATGTCAAGTAAGCTTCTGTTTGAAAAGCTCTCATTAAAAATTTGCTGAGGGTAATAGTGTTGACTGTCCAAGAGAAGAAACTCCTGGTCCTTGGCTGTGAGACTGCAGGTGGTGTCTCCATAATAAGGCTGTATGAAATATTCCTAGGCAAATGAAGCTCTGGTTGAGAATAACTCAGTGTAAACTCCATTACAAAGCAGAGGTAATTGTTCCACAAGACAGGGCTACAGTCCTACCAGATCCATCAAAAGAAATTCAAGGACGTTAAACATGGAGATGCCCAAGTGGGCTAGAGAATGAAAATAGGAGCACACTTTATAGCAGAACTGGGAGCAGGGGTACAAAGTGTGCTAATGACAGGGAACAGGGTGATGGGAAAACATCAAGGAGGGAATTTCTAAAGCCCAATGCACTTGCCTTACTCTTCTCCTGTTGAAATCAGTGGAAATGTGCAGTTCAGGTTTTCTATACTAGTGAGTTCAAGGGGAGCTGAATTAATCCAGGGTGCTTTTAAGTCACCCACCCTCCATATCTGTAAAGAACAATTGGAAGAGTGAAGAGCTAAGAATTGAAACCATTGTAAAAAAAAGCCAGCCCTAGAAAATAGATCTGGGAAGCCAGGAGTGCTAAAAAGAAAAAGAGAAAGATGATAAGAAGAGACTGTAGGCATTGGGCATCAGGAGCTTATAAAAGGCTGTGGGATGTAAAATGGCATCACTCTGGGAAGAACAGGAAAGTGATGAAGTGAAGAGCAGGGCTATATGACATGCTCATTAATGGACAAGATGACTTAGGCTGTTTGATTACCTAGAAGCAGTTGATAAAACTCCCCTCTCCACCTCTGGCTCCCACTGTGACCAGTGCAACTCCACACAAACCAGTGGAGATGGATCCAGACAAACAATGGTACTGCAGAATGGAAAAAGGGGATTGTGTGTGTCTGACATGGGGTGGGAATGGGTCTGTCCCCATCTCTGGGTCTGGCTATTACTGTCAATATCAAGAGGTTTAAGTGTAGCCCTTTGATGTATGTGAGCTGTAGAGATTTTTACCTTGCAAGGCGCAACTTCCACTAGAAGAAGGTTAAATGTCCTTCTTGCAGCTTTTATGAGCATGTGCTGCAGCTCTGCAGCTGCGTGTCTAGCATGAGATGGCAACCATTTTTGCAGCCTTTGTGCTGCTGAACCTACTTAATTAGATGGAATTGAATTGGATCTGCTAAACAGTTATTGCCAAGACTGCTTTCTGTGCACGGATAGGTTGTTTGGGAACCCACAGGAGTGCTACACTGGACATGGGAACACTGTGCCTTCAGTTCAAACAAAAAATGGCAAAATAAGAGAGATTTCAGGCACTAACCTTAAGTCAAAAGTTAACCAAAAAAAAAAAGAATATTTGCCCAGCTCAGTGATCACACCAAAGGGAATATGGTCCACTTCTGCCTGATGTGGATAAGGGAAGATGGTATTGGCTGGCATGGCTTCTCCTAGAGTTCAGAGACCTGGAAACAAATCTCAAAAGGGCAGTGCAATGGGAGGGGACACACTGCTCCCCACGAGGAACCCAGGCTGGCCCTGCTAATGAAAAGCTGCTAGACAGGAGCAGGAGTTGAACAACATGCTGTGAAGTAGCCACAGCTTCCTTTACTTGATAGGGCTGTGCCAAGGCAGAGTTTTCCTAACTTTGCATCAATAATTAATCAAAACTGGTTTTACATAAGCCTGAACATAAAATTATTAGCTCCTGGAGGTTCTTCCAACAGTTACAGCAAGACTTTGTCAGCAGCCTCAGAATTGATGTGTTTTAAATGGAGAGGAACATTGATAAATACTCATTTCTTACCCCTACTGTTGCTCACTCAATCAGCTCTCACCTTTCCTTCTCTTTTCCTCTTGTGTTTGGAGGGGAAAAAAGGAAGGAACAAAGCAGAACTTTACTTAGAACAGAGAAGTAAAGAAGGAAACTTTCTCTCTTGACTAACATGAAAAAACTGTTTTGCAGAATAATACAACAAACTGAACCCTTCCCCAAGTCTGGGTGTGTTCTTGGAATTTCAATTAAATTGTAAGATCTCTGGGGCACTGTCTAGCCTGCCTATTCTCTTTCCTTAAGATGTTTAAAGTGACAGGGTGTTGATCCTTGCTTATTTCTCTGAGGTGCTTTTGTGGTAAAAATAAAACAATAAAGAGAGCATTGTACATGGACTTTGCTGGTCTGGTACAGTGTGAGGTGAAATGGAGGGGCCATGCAGTGAAAGGACACACCTCTGCTCCTCAGGGCAAGGTGACACTGGTGGCTTTTATGGTATTTGCTGAACTTTTTCAGGGAAGCATCCTTGCAGTCTATCCCTCGGCTCTGCCTTTGCAGTGATCAGTTCAGAGCAGAAGATTAACACTCTGTGCAATCAGGTATTGTCAGAAAGAGATTCCTGTTCTCTCTCTTGCCCCCCTCTGCTTGCCATTAATGGTCCCACCCTCCCTAGATTAAAGTCCTGCTTTGTGGAGAGCTCTGAGGCTTGCCTTCTCTCCCTGTGAACTTTGGAACCTTGTCAAACATTTTAACTTCTTAACATCTCAACTCTCCTGTGGAGGAAGCCTGAGGGGGGGTGGTTTAAGGAGTTTTCCAGAAAATTTTGATGATTCAAGATCCTTAAGAGATTAAATTAAGCATCACTCCCCTGACTTTAGGGAAGGGATAGCAATTTGCACCATATTTATTATCCCATCCATCTCTGCAGCACCCAGCTGTTCCTGTGGCCCTGTCCCAGGGTGCAGTGAGTTTGTATCCCCTGACAGCCTTTGCAATTCAGCTGCTGAAAACATTGTTTATTAGAATTCAATTCCTTTCTTTTATTATTTGTGAATCCAGTAAGGGATGGATGTAGGGTGCAATTGTCAAAGCACACCAGAAGAGTTTAGAGGTCAAAATTCCATGGAAGTGAATACTAATAAGGCAACCAGGTCCTTTAAAGGATTTCTTCCCACTGGCTTATCCTTCCTTGAGGATTCACTCCACAGGATGATTAAGATTTTAGGTTTTGGACTGTTGGAAAACTGTCTCTTCACTGTTCATACTGTGCAGTCAATCAGCAAAGGCATTACCTAAATCCTCTTGCTCCCAGTGAAACCATGGGAGAGGTGAACTACGAATAAAAAAATATGAATTATCAGAATTTCGAAAGCAGAAGAAAAGAAACACTGGAGGTTTGCAAGATCCACCTCAAACAGCTGATGTTTGTACAGGGACTTGATAAAAAGATGAAACCCAACCTTGTAAAACACAGCACACAAACCCAGGTGCCCTTATATGTGAAAATATGGATGGGAAAAGAAGCAAAGCCATTGAGGTAGATATACTCTTCTAGTTCTCCTCAGTTGCTGATGTTTCCTCACAGTTTTCCCAACAGAACTGCATGCTATTTTCCCTTTCAATTTCCTGAATGTAGTTATTAACTGGAATAAAAATAAATAAACAATCATGATGACAGCATTTCTTGCAATGAAAACCTGAGATACTATTTATTTCCTAAGATTAATCTGAATGTTTGCAAGTTTCTTTCTACAGCTAGATGGGAAACAGGACCTATCACCAGGATTCCTTTCATTTACTTGGTTTTTGCTCCTTTAATGACTATGTTCCTATTTTTTTCCTTTCCTGTAGTAGAAAACCTTCTTTCCAATAAATCTCTTTTGTTCCTCCTGCGACTCTCCAGCAGTCTGTCAGGAGCCCAGCAAGGAATAGCTCATTTCTGTCAAGAGCTCCATATTACACATGAAATGCCTTCTAAAAAGCTGTCCTGATGACAGCAAAGCACAGGGTCACACTTGCTTGAACAACAATTTACTCCCTTTCAGAGCAGAGTGAGAAGAACTGCTTGGAACTGGGATCTCAGAGTAGGGAAAAAAAGCCTCATGATCCACTTGCCTTGAGATGCTGGGATGATAGGCTAGGCTAGTGTGGTAATAAGACTCCATTATGGGGTGGTAGAAGGGAAATGAGCTGTCTTTGTATCCACCTGAGCAGCACCATCACTTAGAGCAGAATGGCTCCTGCTGCTGCTGAAATGCAATGTGTCACTCACTTGCAGAGCCTGGCATTGCAAAGAGAGAATGTCATGGGATGGCATCAGTCTTCCTCCATTTCTGTCTCTGCTGCACACTTAAACTGGTGCCTAGCAGGGTGTCCAAACTGTCTGTTAAGGAACCTCTAAGGCTAAGGAAGAAGTCTCTGTTCAGAGGGTTTGTTTACATACTGAGTCAGTGGAAGATGGACCCTAGCTAGTGTTGGGTTAGCTTTAAGCATCATTCCCAGCCTTTCCTCTATCTTCTGTTCCAACGGCTTAACAAAGCTGACACCAAAGATGCTGAACATGAGAGAGGCATGGTCATGGATGGCATATTCATTCTGTTCTTTCTGACATTGTGTTTTTGTCACTATTACTATAAACCAGCCTGGCTTCAGGCAGCTTTTAGCATCCTAACTAAAAGCTCATCCATCTTTTCTGTTTTACTAATGGCTGACACCTGTACATGATACTAATAAACAAAACACTGCAGAGCTGTCAAGTACTGCAGTGTTACTGGTGAGGTTTTGGGGACCGTGAGTAGGCTCATGGAGCTCTTTCTGCTCCACCAGTTGTCTTGCCAAAGCTGATCTGCTCTGACTTGCTGACATGCCTGCAGGTCATTTCATCCCATAGGCACATGTTACAGCAGCTTTGCCTTACTTCACTACTTTGTTGGGAGAAAGAGCAATACCACTAAAGAGAGAAGCAGACTGTGCTCCCACCTCCTGCCTCTTCTCTTTGAGAGAGGTAAGCTTTGGTATAGAGAGCAGCACCCTTACCCAATTGGAGCAGAGTCATGGAGAAGACGTGATAATGAGTAGTGCACAGGGAGGTTGAGGACGCAGCAAAAGCCTAGTTTCACAAAACCCCTGGTCCCAGCCCTCCTCTAGTATTTTGATATCATTCAGACTTGTGAGATTTGCTTGTCACTTTTCTGCATTTAACATCATGTTTTCTGCAGAGCCCTTCCTCATGAGTATGACCATTGTGTCCAGTCCTTTATGGAGAAGACCTTGGGAAATTACCTTAGACTTGCTAATAGCAATTATAACAAAACCAGAACTAAAATAAAAAGGAGCCTAGTGCCAAACCACACAAGAGATACCTCACTGCACTAGGGACTGCTGTAAGGCAATGCATTCCCTACCTGTTCCTGAGTGATGGATTGTTATCCCAGCCCACCAGAGAGCAAGATTATCGCTGCTGCCCTTCCTGTGTCCTCTGTGATGGCAGAAAGAGTAAGTGGGTATTAGCTGCTGGAAGTATCTGCAGGCTCCAAGGTCTAGAAGAATCTTCAGTACAGAGAGCAGGAGGCAGAGGATGTATCTCTTTCTTACTTCTCCCCTCTTTATCTCACCATCCGTATCTCAGATTCTGCAAATGCATCAGAAAAGACAAAACAATGTAAACTAGAGCAGAGCCTTTCCAGGCTGTAAAGCAGAGATGGCATTAGGTGTCCATTAATCCCATGGCTCTAGTGAGTCCCTGAAGCAATGGAGATAGAAAGAAGAAGAACAAAGGAGGGAGGGAATGCCAGGGGACAGAGAACTAGCAAATGTTCTCCCATATTTGTTGTTTTTCTCCTTTCTTTTTCTTTCTAATTTTTTTTCTTTCTTCACAGTTTGAAGAGCTCTCATAAAATGAGAGCTGGCACAATATTCTATTTTCCCTGCCTTCATGCAAGGTTCAGAATGCATACAATGGTTTCTAATGTCAGCAGGTCTAAATAAGATCATTTTCATTAAATGAAAGCAAAGCTTACAGCTATCCACTTAAAACAAACCAAACAAAAAAAACCCCCTCAGCTTTTAAAGTAATCAGGTTGATGCCTATATAGAAAGACTAAACCAAAAAGTTCTGCTTCTAAAACCTCTGAATTAACTATGGGTTGTCTGTTTCAGTGTTTAGTACAGGTCTTTCTATGACCCAGTATATGTATCAGGGTTTAATACAGGTCTTTCTGTGACCTCTTTTGCTTGCTCCATGGCTCTGGAGAATGGGATCAGTGGCATCCAGCATGCCATGTTCTTTGGAGAGTCTATCTCTACCTCCAGTGAGCAGGATGCAGCAGAGCATGCCCCTGGAAAGCAGACACAAAGAAAGCTCTTTCTAGGGATCTAACCTATAACGATATTTTCCCTTCAGCAGCAGCAGAACCAAGACACACCTTGACACTTTTTAATGCTTAATGTCCTTCAGCAATGCAATGATAGGCATGTCCAAGGTGGTAAAATGGATTAATAGAATCTATCAGATTAGAGAGAAAACAGAAAGGGAGATGACTCCTGCTTTCCAGAATGGAGTTTCTCCTTGCAGTACAGTAGTCTTGATTTTCATATAAACATACCTGGGACCTCAACCAGCTGTGTTCTTTGCTGACTCTAGTCATGACAAAATAGCATGGTACATGTGCATAGTAGAAATAACACCACTGCAGCAGAGTGCTGCCTTCTGCATTTATTACACACTTTTCTAACATCATTTTCAGGGCAGTGATATTGTCCTGTGGCAATTTAATAAAACAGCAATAAAATCTCTGCCTTGAGGAAGTAGGTATTCATGGAGAGGTATGCTATGGTGACTTTGACTTTCAGAAATGGATGCCTGCAGGCATGTATGTCCTTGAAAGAACACAATGTACAAAGCACTGTTTTAGGGGACCTGCTGCTCCATGCACCAGGTTACACTGCTGTAGAAGAATCATCCCAGAGGATGTCCTGGGGATGGGGGGAAAAAAGTGTTCACATACTTAGCAAATATCTGTATCTCCATCAGACCTTACCACCTCCATCTCCTTCCTGAAGGTTCCACTGAACCCTTGTTTTAGCCTTTTGGAAATAAAAACCAGTCAATGTGTTATACCACCTGCCTAAAGTGCTTTAGTAAGAATCACATATGGCCAAAAGGAAAATCACAGATTCCCTCTCTGATTCTCCTTCATTATGCTTGGGAACAGATACAGAACATAGCAAGTCTTCTTCTTGGAACTGAGACCAAAATCCAGTAGCTTTACAGTGAGGGGACAGAAAAAGTCAGTGCTTATCTGTCTCAGGATAACCAGGTCCTCTGCAAAATCTCTCCTGAAAATTCTGACGATAATCCTTATTCTAAGCCTCATTTTTCTTATATATCAAACTTCATAATGGTTCCTGATGCAGCCCTACAACTTGGCACTGCTACACTCTTTTTTTTTTTTTCAAGAAAAGAATTATTCTCTTGCTTAAATCTTTGAAATTCTGCAAGAATCTGCACACATCTCCCCCTCCCTGCCAAGTGGAAGCATCTTAAGGCTGGGGTTTTTGGTACTTGTCCATTTCGCTATGCTCCAGCCACAGCTCAGTTTATAATTTCTAATAATTTCCAGTGTTAGTGAGGCTGAAAAAGCCATTGAGTGTTTTCAGGACTGAAATTGAGCCATCAATTATGAAAATGTTTCTTCTGCTCAGTTTCCCACTGAGCCATTATCTAATACAAATCACCAGGAACACACCTCGCTCACCCGAGCAGGAAACAGTTAACAAACAAGAACTGCTCCTGGACTGCCCAGAGAACAGAAGTGCTGGGCTCACACAGACACCCACAAATTCAGTGTGATCACTGGCCCCAACAGCAGCCAAAGAAAATTGCAGGCTCAAACAATCACAGTTGGCATAATTTTCTATGTGAACTTGTCCCCTTTTCTTGAAATACTAGAATTACTTCACAATACAAAAGCTCGTTGCAATAAAAGGCTTTTCCCCCTCCATGAATCTCCCCTATCATTTGCCTACTGCCCAGCACACATCAGAGGGAAAAGCTTATTTGCATGTAAGGCTCAGTCATTAGGTTCCTCTTATTATAGGCCAAGAAAAAAGTAACTATGGAGAAAAAGAGAAGGAGGAAGGTAGGGGGGCAGAAAAAATGCAGACACAGTAAACTACTGTGTGAATTAAATCTCCAGCTGACTGGAAATGGGGCTGTTTGAAAACTCCCTTTGATTTTTGCAGTGTAAGGTAGGGAGGCTGCCATTCTTCTATTTTATGTTTGCTGATCCTTTGTTGTTCCTTTATGATCTTTTTCACCTTATGATGTGTGATTTAGAGTCATTTCAGGAATACAGAGAACTGCAAAGTGGGCATGCTTGGGAGGGAACAGAAGTGACCAAGGTTCAAGGTTGAAACTGAAATATACACATGAGCTTCTTTACTGGGTGTGTAAAGGCTGAGCCCCAATCTGAGTGAGTGCATGCAAGCAATTAAGTCTATTTTATGAATATTTTGCAATGGTATCAAAAGAATAGGTTGTTTAGAGTCACACATTCACTGGAGATGGAGTTTTGACAATGCTAACACAGCCAGCCAGCAGCAAGACACAGAAATAAATCCAGTCATCACATTTCTCAGTTTTCTCTTTTAATTTTAAAATTAAGAAAGAATAACTAGGTTGAAAAAGGTCACTTTTCTGATGGCCAGTTCTTCTCTACCTCGTTGTAATATTACTTAAGAGGAGAGTAATGAGGAAGAAGGGGTTTTAAATTGGAGAGGAGTAGATTTAAACTGGACATTAGGAAGAAGTTCCTCACCACAAGGGTGGTGGAACACTGGCCCAGGTTGCCCAGGGAGGTGGAGTTCCCATCCCTGGAGGCATTGCAGGTGAGGCTTGCCAGGGCTCTGGGCAAGCTGCTCTAGTTGGGGATGTCCCTGCCCAGTGCAGGGGGGTTGCACTAGATGAGCTCCAGAGGTCCCTTCCAACCCAAACCATTCTAGGATTCTATGATTCTATGATTAGCAAAATAAACAGAAAGCCAGAACAAACACAGGATGAGAAGACTGCTGATGCCTGTGGAGATAACTGTTATAAAATGAAGCTACTGGAAATAATAGATAATGAAAAAGAGCAAAATAAACATTCTAAAGAATAATGTTATCCTACAATATTACTTTGGAAATGTGGTACCACACTCCTTACATACCCTGTGTCTTGCCTGCCTTTCCCCTACCACTGCCTCTAGAGCTGGGCCCAGAAAGCAGCTGAGCTCACTGGGGGGCTGGAGAAGTTATAGCCAGATTCAGGGTGCTCTTGATGTCTCTGCTTCTCTCCCCTTCCTGTGGAGAAGGGAACGAAAAACTGGGAGCTCCTAAGCTAACTGTGGGAGAAGGGATGCTTCAGGTTGTCTCCTCAGACATCTGAGCTAGTTGGTCTGTGGTAAATAAGATGGACTTTGTGGGTGTTTGTCAGTGGATTTTATTAAACCTGACTCCAGATGATGCTGTAGCTCCTTTAATACAAGTCGTTTACCCTTCTACTGCATGGGAGAAGAGTAGTTATATTCAGAGTGGTGTGAAACACAACTGATGTTAGTGGCATTGCTGCCACTTACCTGTAGCTCTGGATTTGACCCAGGGCTCCAGTCTACAAAACTGTCCCTCAGTAATGGCTCTTTATCCACCATGAATTCCTGCCTGAGCTCATGGTACACTCTCTGGTCAAGCTCTCCACTCTCTACAGAGGCATTGCTGCTGTCCTTCATCCCTACACTGCTGCCAGTCCAGGTCACTGCTGGCTGATGCTGGCTGCCTGTAATGCACTCTGGCATTCACCAAACCTTTACATCTCTTTTCTTTTGCAGAGACAAAATGCCAATTACTAGAGGCTCCCACATGAATTTTGCTGATGACAGGAATCATTTACTGTTTGTCACTACTTTGCCTGTATCTGATGGTTTATTGGAAAAGGGCTCAGCTTGTGTATGCACCAAGATACTGTTTCATTGGTATTCTTTTGGTGGATGCTCTTCTGTTCCCATCTTAATAATCATCTCTTCTTCTTATCTAAGACAGCTTTATATGGGAAGAATGAGGGGCAGTGAGGGGCGAGGGACAGCTTTGTAGGAAACACAAGGTTATCAGAGCTCCTTTTCTGCAGAGATGTGCATGGAGTTAGCAGGATAATGCTCATCAAATAATTTATTCATTGGATGCTGTGATATTTCAGCCTTTATTTGTACCAGGTGAATAACTTGCAAACACCTTGTGTGACTGGCAAGCTGCATGTTTTGTGAAATTTTCTCAATAAAATATTTGTGGGAAAAAGATACAATTTTAGGCATTAGTAAAATTTGATGTAAAACCCCCAAACCTGTAAATGCACTGTGTTACATTATCTGCTTGATTTTTTATATACATTTGTGCTATCCAGTGCCCAGAAACCTCTGATATCAGAGTCTAGTGATGCCTGGTGCTCCCCAGACATAAAGTGAGATTTCTCCTGCTTTGAAGGCCTTGAAGATTTAGGCCTAAAATTTCAAAGGACCACACATCCACATCCCACAGAGCACAGTTCCTAACCTCCTTAGCATGCTCTGAAAACCCCAAACAACAAAGAAAAAATATGGGAGGCAAAAGGAAAAAAAAAAACCAGAAGGGAAAAGACTTGTTTTGGGTCAGGATAAACCCTCTAGGTAGTACAGCCTTTGAGAGGGTTACCCACAGCCCCGTTTCAAGGGCTTTGAATGGGAATCTCTTTCCTTCTAAGTCACTTAGGTTCCTAAACTGAGTCTGTGACCACTACCTTGCTCCCCTCTCATGTCTGCAGTTACTGTCTGCTGCTGCTCCCCTTCCTTGGCTGTCCTCACCTCACTCCCTGCCCATGCTAACTCACACTGATCCTCATTGGCTCATGCTAAATTATTTAAATTGACAGCTGTGTGGTGTAATCCTGCATTTCCATCACCTTTGAATCTATCTTCACAGCTAACAGCAGCTAGCCTGTGGTACCTTTCACACAATGCCATTTTAATGAACAGAATTTAAGTAGAGGAACATTCAATTAGAAGTCAAAACAATTAGTTCCCTGGCCACTTCTGCTGCACAGTGAAGAAGAAATCAGTAACCACAGCCTGGGCACACGAGGATATCCAGCAAACCCCTGCTCTCACCTATGCACAATACAGACTGGTTTACACTAGTTCTACTAGTTTAATTGTTCATTAGACTGAGTCAAAACTCTAAGAAAGCTTTGTGCTAATTCACTCTACAGTAAGGAAAAAACAAATAACAAGCACATTAAGGGGATCACCCAAGCTTCACATTGGAGAGTGGCAAATAAATGGGCTTCTGGAAAAGAGAGAGGGAAGATTCCCTGCCTGCAACGCTCCAGCATTGCAATCAAATGGCAAATCAATGCCATCAGTGCTGGCAAATCAGTGCTCTGAAGCCATAGCCTGGGAGGTGCAGGCACTGGGACCCAAGCTGCAGCCCTCAGCTGTATAACTGTTGTCATGGAAGAAAAAACTGAAATATTACCAGTTCTAAAGAAAACACACGTGGCTGATGTCATTTAAATGTAATCACACAGGCAAGCCTTTCTATTCATACACCAGGCAGCAGCCCTAAGAGTCAGCAGTTTATGAGCCTGCTGAACCACACGGAGTGGTGTGACATGTCTGCGGTTATGACTGCTCTGATGGTACCATCAGGTGCTTCCCAGATATTAAAAGACATCTGGGCTTTGCTGACTGGAGCTCACATGCTAAAACAGACAAAGAAGGAAGGCAACATTAAAGGCAGGTAGGAAGACATTTTCTCAACTAACCACCCAGGCCTGCAGAATACACCATGGATATTCATGGATTTTTTATTCCTGATAGTCCTCACCTGCAGTTTTTGCCTTCAGCACTCCAGAGAATCCTGTTTCTTGGTGATTCCCCTCAATGAGCAGTGCCTGCTCAATATTTGTCTCTCTGTCTATATTCAATTCAACAGAACAAAGTATAATTGCCGCACTTCAGCTGATCTGAGACACCCTGATTCACTGTTTCTTTACAACTTCAGACAGACAGGAGATAACTCCTGCTGGGTGCATTGTTTGGCTAACTTCCTGCAAAATTAGGGCACCAAGTTGTCCACCACACTCCTCCTCACAAATGACATTTTAATCTGAATCCTGTCCAGACAACAGCAGTCTGATCTCCAATGTTAATGGCAAACAACTCCAGGACCTATGGGTAATTTGCATTGCATCTTTTCTCTGGAGTGAAGCAGGATCACCTATCTTGGGACACCAGTCTCTGCAGATTGCCTTTGCAAGCACTGGAAAAGCATGCACTGGCATGCTGTCAATCTCATAAACAAAGGCATTGTCAGGAAGCCTTATTTAGAAGTATTTCAAATTAACCTTGACAGAAGAATTAATAAATAATAAGAGTTGAATGATTTATAAAGAAATCAATTACACTATAAATTTTAAAACAGCACAGTCTCAAGTATTGCAGGGTGAGCAATACAGAAAAACTTCAGGTGGGCTAAAAATTATCCAGAGGGTTTGTGATGTCCCAGCAGGGTCTCCATGGCTTCTGAAGGCAAGATAAAGAGAGTCATAGACCGAGAGGAAAAAAACTTGTGTCCCACAGAAGACTGTGCAATGATCTCCTTGCTGCTTTGAGTCTTGCTTCTTCAGATGAGATCCCAACAGTAACAGGTCTTTCATAAGTAAAGTTATTTCAAAGTTCCAGGGATTTCAGAAGAACAGCCAATATGGGATCTTCTAGGACTTGGCTCCAGGACATTGATAAAATTGGGAGAAGAGGTAAAGAAGCCTAAAAGAGAAATCAAAGCAAGATTTGCCTTGCTTAACTATGGCTGTTAGTCTTGTTGGCTCCCTCTCTGAGAGAAGAGAGAGGAAGTTCAGAGGCCAAATCATACCAAGTGTCACAAATCCCTATTTCAGGGTGGAGCTAAAGCTATGGCAAACCTAGTAAAGCTTCCATGAAATGTCCTGTTAGAACTTGCTCTCAGGTTTTGGCAGTTCAGCTTCTGAGCTGCTGGAGACCTGGACACCAATACAGGCAACCCATCAGCCTTGGATCCTATTTCAAAGCCTGCATGTCCTGGGGAGGTGACCACATCAGGGGCTGCTTTTTCATGGAGAATTTCAGCACTTTGATTTTCACTCCAGAGAGAAAACTCCACAGACTTTGACCTATTGACAGTATCAGCAGAGATGGAACCACCTGTGAGCAGATTTCAGCTGCAGGAGAGCTAGGGTAAGCTTAGCTGGGTGATTGGTCAAATAGATACAAGTATTGCTGCCAGTTAGCTCATTTACTTTAATATCTGAGGAACATAAAGTCCCCCAAAAAGGCAGAGAAAAAAGCTCTTCAGACAGTGGGGTGGTGGACGACCTTATGAGCACTTCTTAGTTAGGTGGAAATTGGTTTAAAAATTCAAATGACTGTTCACATAAAATGTCTTGCAGGATTCACCCAACTGTAATAGCAATTCTCTGCAAATGATTATGCAATTACCTCCAGGAGGTCAAAAAGTAATTACCACGTAACCTGCTCTCTTCTGCTGGTTGCCTCTAATAAATAATAGATGCAAGTTCAACTCTGGTTTAGAAGACAATTTACCATTACTTTACCCTGTAATTACATTAGATTATTTACCCAGCATGGTCAGCTGTGACCATGTAGGACTACTAACATCATATAGGATAAGAATGATTTATGTTCTGAATATCCTACAGGACCTAGGATCAAAGAGAGCTTTGGTTTCTCATGCACATATCCCTCTCACTGGTCATATCTGATCTCATGGGTGCTGAGCACTCCTGTGTGTCTCCATCCTCCTAAGGTCCACTCACTGAATTCAGTTCAAAACCATATGTTTGGCTGTAGCCAAAGTCCCTGTCAGCCAAGCTGTTCAGTAGGGCTTACTAGGGAAATCACTGGAGGACATTTTGCTTCACGCACAGTAGTGTTGTCAGTACATTAGGCCTCAATAAAGAGATAACATTCTCTATAGCCTGAGGCTTATGAAGCCTGGAAGACCTGTGTCTCATGTGTTTTCCCATGGGCAAGTAAGCAGGCTATCATCATTTTCATCTTTGTAAGGAGTAATATTTTTTTTTGCTGGCTGATTTCTACACTGAGACAACTTCTTCCCTAGGACCTGGAACAATGGCACTTTCTTTGTTTCTCTGACTCTCCCCTTGAAAGATGCAAACTTCAGAATATGTTGCTTTTTTCTGGTAGTCTGCAAAATCAGCTGCTTTGACCTTGTTGAAAGGAAAGATATTTCTTATCGGGGAGCATGGTGAGATGTGGGGGCACAGTGTGCTCAGAGCCTGACAGAAGCAGAAAAAGACACACTATTCTTCCTGGAAAAGCTGACAAGAAAAGCAGCACAAACTAGGTAATGTGTGGGAGAAAGGCCAGATTATTGTTTTCATTATATGCATGGCAAGTGAGGGGCAGCAAAACTGAGCAACTTGACCAAGGTCACGCAGCAGACCTGTGGCAAGGCAGCACAAGCAGAATCAACCTCTCCCAAGGGCTGCTCCAAAATCTACACCAGGAAAACACTTTTCTCTCAAGGGCTCTGCCTGTTAGGAAGCAGCTCAGGCAGAGTCAGAAAAGTATATGTTCCCCCAGAACAGATTTCCCCTGTCACAAGATAAGTATATCTTCTGCTCTCTGCTACTACAGTTGCTGTTTAATAAATTGTCTAATTACATGGTATAGAAGTGATGTTGTTATACAGATGCAGTGACTGGAAACAAGACCAAGTAATAATGTTCCAACAAAACCCAGAGGCCTCTGCTCCTGATTTCTATTTTATGCTTTGTGGTCCCTGTGTTAAGAGTATGTGCCACAAGCTGGGTTCAGAGCAGGTTTTACTGTGCTCTCTGATTGGTGGACATGGTTCCAGCAAGGGCTGGAGTCTCAGCAGTCTCCTTGCTGCCATTTCCCACCTGTTCTTCCACAGCCAAAAAGTATGGCTAAACGTGATGTGAAAAATGCACCTAGAGCTGCTCCTTTTTATCATCTAGAGGCGATGAGTAGCAGTTATAGCAGGAAAACTTTCATATTCTTATGTTAAGAGAATACCAGCCTGTAGGTGACTACAGCTTTGCATTTCAGCCTATGCAAATCTGCTCAGTGTCTTTGCTGAATCTTATGGGAGGTCACCTCTCAGAAACCCATACCCCCTTTCACATAGGCATTTTAGGAAGTGTTGCAGTGTTGTGGTCCATGGCCTTGGGGTCTATAACCTTTCCCTCCCAGCCTTCCTCTCTGGGCCTGCAGCCCGAGGAGTTAACTGGAGCTGGTAGGTGTCATTCCAGGCAGGTATGAGTGATTTCTATGTTGTGGACAAAAGCAGGTCAGGGTGGGTGTAGCCTTCATGTGTGTGTTACACCTTAATAGCAAGCTGTGAGAGAAAGGATGGCAGGTTCATTTCCTTCCACTGCAAGTAAGCACAATAAGCCATGGCTGTGCATTGCTGAGCTCTGTATTATCAATAAAGGGCAATTGCACCACTGGGAGTTAATGACAGTTTTGCACACAATAGAAACCTCTGAGAGTAATTACAGAGTCCTTTAATGCCAGTGGGACACAATGCACACACACAAGAACCTCCTGTTGCCTGGATAAGCTGAGCAGGCTGCACTGAGGCTTAGTGCATGGCACAGAGGCAGCCCCACATCTGTATTCTTCATCCCTTGTCCAGCATCTTGACTGGCATCTGTGAGCTAGAGCTTAGAATTTAGTGCCAGTGTAGCTGTCAGAAATGAGGATCATTGTGGGGGACAGTCAGGAGATTTGTGCAATTATTTCCTTCTGCATTGCTATAATGGTACTGCATGGTCCAGCCCACATTGCACCAGTGTTGACTTTTTGTAGGAAGTAAGAGTTCAACTCGTGTTTTGCTGAATGCTAGAGACTGAGTGATGAGAGGGAGAGGATTGGGCATGGATCTCCAAGAGCAGCACAAACTACTGAACAGGAAAAAGAGATGAAGACAGGGAGACCCTCAGTAACAAACTCTACAGACTCCAAAGCCTGGAATTAGTTTTAAAAAGGCTAGAGATGGTCCATCCCCACCTATTTCCTTTTCTCTGAACCCCACAGCTCTACATAACCTCCTTCAAAATGCCTGCTATTCGCAACAGTTCCCTCCTTCCTTCCCTAGCAGAGAGATGCATTGAACTAATTAACGTGCAGAGTTTGTGCAACCCCATTATGGTGGCTTAGCACTGGATATCCCTCAGTAGCAATGTGGCCTGAATGAGAAAAAGGCAATGACACCAATATCTCAAAAGCCAAAAGGCACTGAGCCAGGGGACTGGGAGGGTGACGAGTCCCTGGGGCCATCATCATTCCAGGGAGCAGAATCAGTTGGCTGCAGGGAGGGAAGATGTTCTTAAGAGCAAGAGGGAGAGAAAAAGGGCAAGAAGAGAAAAAATAAAAAGATAGAAAGAAAGGGTACAGCATCCATACTATGCAGAACTAAAAAGGTGCTGCTTGTCCTGTTTGTTCTTTCAGTTCTTTAGCAGAGGAGGCACCAGGTCTCATTTCAGTATTTATATTTCCCTGGAGCAGCACCAACCGTATTTCAGTATAAATGTAAGGCAGTTAATTGAAATCAGTAATTTCAGCAGTCATTAATAACAAATCTCTAGAAAGGAATATCCCTGCCACAGTTAATGATCAGCATAAAAAAGCCCCTCTTTTAAAGTGTAACTCTGAGCTCAGGGTTCATTTTATAGTTGATTAGAGTGAGTTAAACTTTGCCCCTGTCTGTAAGTTGCATATTTAAAGATGAGACTTTAGCAATATTTGAAGTTATCAAAATACCACAGGGGCTCTGGGGTGAATCCAGCCTTAATAACCACTGCCCAGAAGAGTGATACGACCCTAAAGTATAGAAAACATGGAATTAGCCAACAGAAGTTGGAATGGACCAAACTCTGCTGTGAGCCTTGGTGTAAAACAGAGCTGAACCTCAAAAAAAAAAAAAAAAAAAATCTGCAGGATTCCTCCAGATCTGTGGGAAAACTGGCAGAATCTGACCCAGCCTGAGGCTCTCACCACAGCCTGTGAGATGATATCGCAGGTGACAGCTAGCTTTGCTCTGAAATGCAGAAATGCCTCGAGTGTTTAGAGCTGCCTATAGGATTGCATTAGCATTGTGAATGTCTTCGGAAAACTGACTGTGTAAACCGAAGGGACTTTGCCCCTGTGGGGACTGCATAAGCAGGATTTGCACTGTGGTTGGGGCAGTAACTCAAAAACAGATCAACTGTAATGTGAAAATGAAAACCTAGATATAGGTCCTGAATGAAATTCTCTCTGTTAGAACAGAATGTCAGAAAGTGGCTTTTTCCTAGAGGGCAAAAGCCAGACATCATCTCAAAAACCTTAGGAGAAATGTCTGCTTTAAATACATGTGTCAGAGAGACACCTGCAAACCAGGCAGAGGTAGAGACCCAAAATGGAGATTTATTCCAATCGAAAACTACCCAACACTCCAACAGACTAAAGTAAATCACCAATTTGGATGTCAGGAGGGAATATAACACTACACAACCAGTTCCCAAGTTTCAGAAATATTCCTTTTTAGAGTGCTGAGCCCACAGGTGCACACTCTGCCTCACATGAGGGAAAACGCCACTCAGGGCACCCAAAGGAGATCACTCACCCAGAGGGGCAAGGCCTCTCTCAGAGGTATATCCAGAAATGTTCACTCACCAAAGGAGACTAAGGGCTCCCTCAATCCCAGGAAGTTTCCTTGGGCTCCAAGGGGCAGTCCCTGGCTGCAGGAGGACCAGCCTGGCTTGGCTCTCTGGCAGGAAGTTCCCTTTGTACCTGCCAGGTCTGAGCTGGTTCAGGCCTGAGGGGCTGCAGAAAAGGGCGGGAAAAGGCCAAGGCGCAGTCTGAGGAGAAGTGATCAGGTGTCAGTGGCTGTGAAGCCTGATGCTGTCAGGGGGATCTTCAGCAAACCCTGGTCCTTGTGAGGCCTCTGTCAGGGCAGGTGCTGCTGGCAAGCCAGGAAGCACTAGTGTTGGACTGTGGAATGGGTTCTCAGAGGTTCTGTTGGTTTGCACCTGGTCTGAGTTCAGGAGTTCAGTCACAGCTGTAACCCTCTCACAGTGAGGCTGGTGAAACTCAAGAGCTGTCTTCACTCCAGAGTGCAGGACACCAAGTGATTCCCTAATCCAAAATGCCTGTCAATGGCTGTGCAGGAGCCCTCTTGGGAAGAGCAGATCTCACCCTCTGACATACCACACTGAAATGATCTTCTCCATGTAGACAGCCATCATCAACAACAAAATCCTGCTCCTTTAATCTCATTCTTATTAAGAATGAGAAAGGCAATTTGGAAAGGCAAATGGCAGAAAGTGTATGCATGGCAATTACCCATGGAATACACAAGGAGGGAGCCCAACGATCATGAATGTAGAGAGAAATGTAGCCTGAGTGGCCTATCTGCTAGGGGAAAATTTACTGCACACTTGAAAATGACAGAGACATAAAGCCAGTCTCAAAAATCCATCTTTGATCATCTCAATCAGTGCTTGGACTGTCAGGCTTCTGGTTGGAATGACTGTATTTGCTTTCTCTCTGTGTTTTGACACACAGGCTTTTGTTTCCCAGAACTACCTGCAACTGCAAGTGTAACCGAGTGGTGAAATAACCTCAAATATAGGAACAGAGATTCTCCCTTCCTCCAATTAAAGGAACTACCCTGCAAGTCCTGTAGTAGATATCACTGTGGCAGTGCTGAATACAGTGGATCCAACTGCTACCTATGCTTTGCTCAGGTGACAGTGATAAAATAACAATGCAAGGATGTATCATTTGCTAAACATCACAGCACACTGTGGTATGCATCCTCACTGAAGGTTCCTGTTGGTACTGGCTAGGATTTCAGATCCTGTCTTACTGGAGCACTTACACCAAGCGCTAGCAATGCCTTGGTGGCCAGAAAAGGAACAAAGTGAAAGTATTTACCTAAATTTGAACTTCATGTGGTTAAGAAAGTCATTGAGAGATTATAGCTTCAGAAAACCCAGGATCTGTAGATATGTAAGAGGCTAGTCAACTAGCTTTTGCATTCATGGCTTTTCAGCCCCAAAGCCCAAAAAGCAGGTTCCTGTTGGTCATTGAATCTGTTCACTGCCTTCTACATCACAGTATCTCACTAAGGTGGGACTTGTGCACCTGCTGAACTGGAGTGTGTCCACTCTCCTGTGCTCTCAAGCTCACTAGGAAACCACCATGGTGCTTGATGCACATCTGAACTCATGCACAGATGACAACAGAAACACCTTGTCATTTCTCCTTGGAAGATGTTTCTAATTGCAGAGAACACTCTTCCTGGGATCCCAGTGTTTTCCAGCATCTCCTTTAATTGGTTTGGTAGAAGCCTTTGGAACTATATGTGGCTTGTTTCTATGTGTAGTTACATTGGCTGATGATGGTTGAATCCCAATACTTATGACCAGGATATATTACACTATCAGAGCAACTCTGCTGTGAAGCCAGCTGGAGAATGAGGACTGGCTGGGGAGCTCTCCATCATCAGATAATAGCTTGAGCTCCATAAAATCTCTTTTTGGCATGAAGTTCCATTTCTGGAGCACAGCAAATCCATGGACAATTGCTTGTTCCATCATGGAAGTCAAAACATTTTATCCTTTCAAAATCAAATTTTATTTCCTTTAAAGTCCCTGTACAGCATCCTGAGCCCATGTCATTTGTTTCCTTCATCATGACTCTCCCAGTAGGATAAAGAAGAAATAGAGACAATGTGATATAATTTGAACAGAAAATTTTAGTTGTTCTTCCTACTGATGAGGGAAAAACCACTCTCTGCTGTTAGAGGGACTTATCAGCAGGGAGATAGTCCAGCAGCTGGTTCCCCAAACACCACAGCTGGAAAACTCTGGCTGAGCCAGCAGTATCAGAAGTGCACAGCTCAGCACTGGCTTCCTGTCAAGGAAGAAGAGATCTCCTTCCCTTCCCCCTCTCCATCACCAGTTAAGATCAAGCCAATCAGTGTTTTGTAAACTAAGCAGTATACATAGTAGAAGCGAACAGTCCTTATATTCCTCTCATTCACAGGGGCTGAGGGGTTTGCCAGGTAATTGGGAGTCTTTGTAGCCTTTGAGCAACAGAGAGGATCTGGGTGCAGAAGAAGGGATTGAGTGCTGGGGTCTGGTGTCCAGGAGCTGGGCAGCATGGTGAAGTGACCTTCACTGTGCAGGAATGGGGGAGAGAAAGAAGATCCAGCTCATAACAAAGAAAAAACCCAGCTAATAAGCTGCATGAACTGGCATAGAGCCAGCCCCCCTCCCCCCCCTCCAAAAAAAAATCATTAACATGGTCAGGTTAAGTAGAGCTCTATTAAAGTGTCTATCAAAACCCTTGCTCTCAGATGGATTTATTGGATGAGAGGGAGAAGCTGGGGTCCAGAGTAAATACAATAATAATGGGCCTGGCCTTTCTGTGCCAGCAATGCCTAGTTACTGGAAAAGCTCTGTGAGAGGGAGCGACTTGACGGAAAATGGGAGAAACGGAATTTAAAACCAAAGCCTGGGAAATGCTGAGACTCATATCCTGCAAACCAACCCAGCACCTAGGGAGGCAAGCCTGGGTGAGAACAGAAGCAGATTGTTACTCTGAAAACCTCCTGAGCTCATGACTTATGGCCAAGATCCCACCCTTTGGGGAAAGAGGAACTGCTCTGAAATACTCCAGCTACTGTAAGATGAGCTGAGCTTGCTCCAGGGGCTGTGAAACCAAGAGCTGGGCCAATGGTGGCACAGCTCAGGAGCTGGGCACAAGGGACAAGGACTGACCAGGGCAGGTTACGCTGGAATTTTTGAACAGGAACAATTTTTTAACAATTCATTACAACAGTTATCAAAGGTTATTTCAGTGAATGTAGTGGCATTTGAAGATCAAAACAACCCATACTGGCTGGAGGAAACAGCCTTGTTCAGTCAGGGTTTGTGTCTAGAGGAATGCAGAGCTGTCTGTGCTCTGCTTGGGTTTTCAAACACATTAAGTCCAGTATGTTTCAGGGTTCTTGCTCCTCATTTATACCAGCATGTGGAAAAGAAATCTCATACACATGGATCTAGCTTCCTCCTGGACTCCCAGTGTTTGCCTAGTCCCACTTGATTCCCTTTGTGTTTGGAGTCAAAGAGCTGCAGTGATCTTTGATGATTGGACTCCCAATATGCTGCTCCAAGAGCTGAAATTCAGTTTTACACTTAACCTCAAAAGTTTTCATGAGTAATATTCAGCAAACCTGCCTCAGGGAGGACCTGAGGGGCCAGTAAACATCAGTTGCCTAATAGGAGTGACTCTTTGGTTATATTTATTTATTTTTATATGTATTTTTAATAGACTGAGGATCTGAAGGGTGTTTCAAGACAGTCTCTTGGACGGAATCGTGGCTGGAGGGTTAGGTTGCTGAGTACATCTCATCACATGTGGGAATAAGTCAGATCCAGCAGCGCAGCTTCACCTATGAAGCAGCAGATGAGAAGAGGTGTGCACAAACCTCCATGTGGGGGTCAGTCCACAGTGACTGACAGGGACAGGGCTGGGAGCTGGACCCAAGTTACTCCCAAGTGTTCAGGGGAAAGGATTAACTGGAGAGAGAGGTAAGTCTGCTGCTGCCCTAATTGCTTTCCCTTATAGACACAGGCACAGATCTTATAAATGTGTAGATTTTAAGGTAGATTTCAGCCTGCAGTGACTCGGGGACAGCAGCCACAGATCAGATCACTCAAAGAAGCAGCAGCAGAGCCTGAGAAAAGCCAGGGCTCAGACATCAGACAGGAAAAGCACAGTTACAAATAGCTGGACCCTTCCTTAGAGGCAGGAGAGTCTCATCTGCACAGCATGAGGATCACAGTCTGACCACCAGCTTTCACCATGTCTGAGTCCAGCACACTGCAGGGACTTCAGTTAATGAGGTCTGCCCTCTCCTCAGGTGTAATGTCTGTCCAGTAAGCAGCACATACTGTGCAGGACACAGGAAACAACATTGTCTGCAGTCCAAGAAATCCTAACAATAAGCAGAATTCTCATCTGTGCTTGGGCATGAGCCCTGCTCCTCTGCCTGCTTACAGCCAGCATGGCAGGCTGAGGATGCTGTGCTTGGGCTGCAGTGACTACTCCTTCTGCATCCTATCAGGGCCAAGCTGATACCTGGCAAAGCTGCTCTGAGTCTTGATGTCAATTTTAATGCCTTATATACTAGATCATGTGGTGCTGAATCAGGAGACAAACTTGAGAAATATTTCAGTGTTTCAAACTTTAAGCACATGAGCAAGTCCCAAGATACCTAAAGTTAATTCTCCACATGAGTGGTTTCTACAGGAAGGATGGATTTAAGCATGTGGTTAAATGTTTTCCTGAATCAGAGCCCTCAATGGTGAAGGATGAAGAGGCATTATTGGAGATGCAGTTTCTGCCTAACACTTGGCATGTTAGGCAGCACTCATGTGGTTAAAACACACTTTTTCATTAAAAATTATAATCGGGGAAAAACAAATTAGAGCCAAAATGAAATAGGCTTTTTATTTTCCCCCTTTTACCAAGAGATTATATATTTCCCAAACACAATTTCTCTAATCCATATCTAATGCATTAGAGGCATTCTGCTATTTTGCTCTAGACAAACAAATTTCCCACCCAGTGTGGGATCACAGCCCTGTTCCAGAGAGAAAAACAAGTCATAATAATACAGAGGCCACTAAAGGAAAATGTTAAAATAATTAAAATATGAAAGAAGCTGCTGTCTTCCTGGGATTTCAATTTCAGAGGTGCCTGAGGGGAGGGGGTTGGATATCTCACACTGATACACTGTTTGATAAAGTGTGATAAAGACTTAGAAAAATTGGCAGATTAAACTGAAATAAAAGCTGGGGATGTTTGTATTCAGAAAGCTATTAAAAGCAGTGTGATTGAGCAGCAAGAAGCTTCTCTTTTATGCAAGAATGCACTGGAGTGGGATGTTTGCTGTACTGATGTCGAGATGAAAAGAGTTGTTTTTGTTAGTGGCACTAACTGTTCTTTTTGGCTCCTGGCTTGGATGTGCAATGTAAACCCTCCGGGGTCATGGTGCACAGGGATGCTGCCATAAGATGGGACTGAAGTTCCAGGAGGGCCATGAGGTCATGTCCTAACATGATGCCTTCATTCAGATGAGGCACAAAATCCATTTGTGGCAGGTATATGTTGAAGATGCCAACTTGCACAACACTGAGATGACTCACCTAAGAGACTTCTTAAGGACTCTTTCCTTCAAAACTTCTTGGAGGTTTCACCTCCATTCAATTGCCTCCTAAACTATGGCCCTTTATAAAGCTGTTTCAAACTTATGCTGTCAGAAGGCTGCCTAAAACTGTAAGAACAATTTGATAATTCATTCTCTACCTCCCTTACTAGTTAACTAATTAAAGACATTTGTCTTTAAGGTGGTCAAGGGTGCATATCCAGATGAATGCTCTTATTTCCATGTAAAACTGCAGCTTGACTTAGAGACTGGAGGGTTAAAACAGTAAAAACTAAACCAGGAAAAGCTAGTAACTAAATGTGAGTTGTGACTGTCTAATTGACCTCAGCTCAAATGACTGATAACAAACTAAGTGGCTCCTCACACCCAAACAGCCCAGAGCCCAGCTAGAGACTGAAACACATTTTCGATGAGTGTTTGTTGAACAGCCACAAAAATAAAGACCTTTGTAGAGTTAGAAGCAATGATGATAAGAGTCCATTCTCTGGCAAATTCCAAAAAGAGTGAAACATAGCATAAAAACTGTGGCAAGCAGCTGAAGCAACAGTTGTGCTGACAACGGCGCCCACATGGAGACCTGATGCTGTGAGAGAGCCATTTTGCTTCTGACTGCCAAGCAGCAACAGGCAGGCAGATTGCTCTGCCCATGCCTGCAATTGCATTACCTCCAAGGGCAATGGTGGCCTCTGCAACCAGCTACCCTGGCAGGGCACAGCCCAGCACCAGGGACTGTGGCTGGGCTGGATGGGTGCTATGAGGAGATGAGGTGGCCCCTGGTCCAGGGCAGGCAGAGGGGTGACCTTGCTCTGGGAGAGGGTTGTACTTAGGTCTTGGCTACAGAGGCACATTTACTTTCTTTCTTCCTAAATACTGGAGTCATAAAAAATATGGTCTGTGGGCTATCTATAACAATCAAAAGCTTTGATTCAGCAGCAGCATGTGTCCCACACAAGCAGATTTTAAGTTTACAGCGAGTCATGCTACTTTTCTAGCTCCCTCTCTCTGCTCCAGCCCAGACTGCTCTCTTGTTTTCCAGTTGCCTCCCTCTGGCAGCTTTATATTGGTGACCTGAGGGTGCAAATTAGATGTTTGAAAATACAGCAGTTAAATCAACAGCTCTGAAGTATAATAGAGGTCAGGAGAGTTTGCTTCCAACTCACTAGCTCAGTTTCTGCTTTGGCTTATGCTATCTGCATTTTGCAAAGTCCCTTTGATTTCTGAAGAGGGTGAAACCCCCATGCTCCTTCCATTCAAACCTCAACCTCCGAGAGTTTTATCCCTATTTATTTTCAGGTTGCTAAAAAAGGAAGTGGTTCTGAGCCAGACTCCGGGTCTGGCCTATGTCCTTTGGCCTGGAGTTCTTCTCCTAAATCTATCTGTCACTGCAACTGGGCAAAGGAACACATTTTCCCTGAATTTTGGGTCTGTCGTGCTGCCAGTCAGTCAGAGTGTCTGGTCTGTCTTTAATGTGCTCGTTAACATTTAGATACACTGGCATGTTCTGCTGAACAAAACACCCCCCCAGCGCTAAATAAACAGCACCAATCAGAGAACCATAACCTAGGGCTGCAGAATGGGGCTTCAGGGGAAATATTTCACCATAATATCTGAGCCTTGTAATTGAAGGCTGACTAGAGTGGGGGAAGGAGACATTCAGCTCCACTATCATACACTCGAGATTTGATTCATTTGTCTTGATTAGCAAAAGTTTAAGTATCACATGCCTTTAATTAATGGCTTTCTCAGAAGACTCCTTGGTGTGAATAACCAGGGCTAGACAGAAATGAAGGCTGGACTTGGGGGAGGCAGAGCTGTGTGGTCTGTTTGGAGGAAAACTTGGGTGACAGTCACTCAGGTTGGCAGTGGAGGGAATGAAAAGAGCCTTTAGGCTGAATACTGTTTTGCAGCACTGATGCCCACAGAGCAGAGGAATAGTGCTGTAAAACAGGCATCTGCTCTGCCTTGTGGAAGAGGGATGTGAGTGCTATGAGAGAGAGTCTGGAACACAGAGGTTACCCTTGCAATGCATAAGTATGCCAAGGTAGCAGTGCCTAGCCAGCATCACATTGACACAGGTGGTTGCAATATAAGACTAAAACCGTTGGTTTCAGTCCCTTAAATTTTTTATAATGCATATTTAAAGTGCCTGCTGCCTGAAGGGTAAGAATAGTGAAAGCTGCTACATACAAGGTGCCTCCAGCTCCCACAAGCAGGTGAGATTCAAATAACCCAAAGAAAAGAAAAATTGTGAGCATCATTTGCTAAGTGATTCTAACAAGTACTTTTGAAGAGGTGCACTTTGAAGAAGAGGTGGCTTGGGGTGGGGAATAATTTGCTTTCAGTCTTTGCTCAGTCACTTTTGTACAGGAGAAGGGTTGTATACAGATATTGCTAAGAACTAAAGATGCTCTGGTATAGGCAAATGGCACAGAGGTAGCATGGGATGGCTCCAGCACCTTAACCTTAATGTTCAAGTTCTTCGGAGAGGGCTGATGTGTTATTTTGGGTGTGCAGGGCTGAGTTCTCTAGGAGGGCAGGGAAATGCCAAAAGGTAAATTTTGGGAAGATCATCAGTGACTTTGAGCTGCTTTTGTGTTGTGTTATGGTTTCAGAGAGGTCTCTCTGAGGAGATTATGGAGCACCAACCCTCACTGGGACCTTTGTTCTCTCTTTTGTCAGACATACATGAAATTAAACTTACAAGAGCAGTTCTCTCCTTGGCCCTCATATAAACAAGGTTATTAAACAGAGAAAAAGACAAATGATGCTATGGGGCATGTGCTTCATTCTGTCTCAGAAAGCTACATCTTTTGATGGCTGAGTGCTCCCACATGCACCTTGGAAAGGTCTGGGCTATTAGAGTGAGTAAACAAGTCCTCACTTTACCTTTCCTATCCTTCATCTCTTCCTTTTTTCTCCCTTCTTCTTCCTCATATTCCATCTTCCCATTTCTACTTTCCCTAATTTATCATCTTCCATTCTGTGTATCCTGGAGGCAGAATACAATTGTTTCAGGCAGGACTTCTAAATCCTTTTATTTTACTTCAGAGTCTTGCTGATCACCTCCAGGCTGTGCACACATGCACACATATGTGTTTCTGTGTGTCTCTGCTAGCATTTTCTTCCCTTTTCTTTCCCAAATTCTTTTCACACATTCCTTGAGTTTATTAGTCCTGTTTCCATCAACCTTTAGATGAAATATATGCTTTATTCCCTCTTTTCCTCTCCTTCCATAACCAGCTTGGATTTCCTATCTCTCCGATTACTTTTCCAGGAGATTTTGCCTTCTAGATGAGCTGTATTTTATCTCTCTCTCTCTACTCCCCCCCCCCAACTTTTCTT